>VYXF01007307.1:2271632-2321088 GCA_013397295.1 Polioptila caerulea
TTTAAAGTTAACCTGCTGAAAATAAAGAGGATAAAATACATCACCCACATAGATTTGTTTGGGGTTATTTTCAGTCTTTAGAGCAGCCTTCAGCCCTGCATAGTCGTGAAGTTAATTACCTTTAACAGAATTTTGCTATCCTCTCACTTTTGTTGTTAAATATAAAGTCTTCCATCATAAATTAAGACCACTATAAACTGAATCACAGGCCTCAGCTTATGATTATTGCTACCACTAATAATGAAAATATTCTCTGCTCTACTGGAACAAATCCCACAGCCTTTTAAGCTGGCCCTATTTTAAATTTTTACTAATTTTTACCTCCAAGTTTTGAGAGCCTTGAGAATTCAACTTGGAAGTTTCAATTTATTGCAGCCTAAACATGTTTGCAAGACAGGAATAAGAAGAGTCCTTGTATAAACAGCAGGGAAGAGATGGCTCCAGGCTGTTTACATGATGCATTCACAAACCTTGCAGCACCTGTTGGTGCAAACACAGGCTAAAGTCCCTTCCACACTGCTTTCCCTCCTCTCCTTCCTTCACTCATCCCCTCTGCTGGCCTACTAAAGACCATAGTCTCAATACAGTATTGTCTTTGAAAATACAGGAAATACAGTGGAACTAAGGTACAGTTTTGGTCCACTGATCTAAACATTCAAACCAAGACAAATTGATTCATGAAGAGATTTATATTGCTAATGCTGGCTGTGAGCATGCTTCTCTAGTCCTGCTGTGTGGCCCCTGAGTCACCCCTGAGCAGCTGCCCCAAGAAAATACCATCACCTTTATAGCTTGAAGTGAAGTTTATGATTAGAACAGATATATTTAACAGCATCTGCAAGTATAAAAACAGTTGTGCTCGGAGAGGGAGAGACATGCTTTTTGATATTATTTTAAAGGAAGTGATTTTCTTTGTTGCACGTATTGAAGAATGTACAGAAAAGGCACCATGTCCCTAAATTCTTCCTACGTCTTACAAGAAGGGACAAAACCAGTTGGAAAATAGTTTTAGGGAAATCTGTGAATAATTGTAATGCTTAAATAATTCATTTCTCTGGAATAATTTTTGAAGTCTTTCATATCTTAGTGAAAACTGTAACAACCACTTTTGCCTATAGTGACATTTTGCCACTGTGACATTTAAATCAAGATGTGACTCTGACAATTTCCAACTTCCCCTACTTTGGAGGGCATGCTTTTGGCATTGATTGAGATCATAGGAATTTTAATAAATACAGGTATTTAAAACATCTTATATAATTTGTAGACTATTTAGCATCTATAGCAAAACAAGGTCTCTGAAAAAAAAATAATTAAAACCATAGATGAAAACACAACTCTTCTGCAAGATTTCCATCTCTGCAGGATCTGGGGTTAACATAAAAAGTTTTTATCAACTACTCTGAGATGCAGATGTAAAGGAAAGGAGTGGAGCAGAAGCATGTTTTAAAATAGACGTTTCCTCAGAGAGACACAGTTCTTTGAATCATATTCTGGCATCTATGCCTGGGGACAGGGGTCAGCAAACCTCCAGAGCTCTCCTGGGTGGCATCTGTAAAACAGATAGAGTGTAATGCACCCACCTTTGGGGCAGGGAGCTGAGCAACAGATGCCTGTATGGTAAAAGCCCCTTTTGCAAGTTGAGTGACAAATGGCCACATGCAAGACCTGCACCACTATCAGGGCAGAGGAGGGTACAGCTTCATTTCTTCCCCCACAGCTCCATCACTGAACATAAATGTAAAAAAATAAAGACTGTGTCCTCAAAAGTAGTCTAACACAAGAATTGCATTTTTAAAAACAGTATTTACAAGAGAATCTCATTTCCCAAAGTAAAAGAGTAGCAATGTTACAAAAATAAAGACAGAAAGATGAATTGGAGTAAAACACTTCGGTGGAAACAGTGAGCTGTTGCCATGACTAACGGGAAATAATTTATTTACTTATACATCCTTTGTAATCTCATTTTCTCCCATGTGACAGCAAATGACTCATTGTTTGTTTACTGATGAAGAAAACATACTTTCTGAAATTTGTACCAGAAGGGATCTTCTCTGGACAGTCTGCATTTGTCCCACTCCCAGAAGTGGGCTGAGCCTTCTCTGCAGTGCCCATTCAGTAGGTCCCTCCAGACCCATGGGCACCAACCCTCAGTGTTTCAGGGCAGGGGAAGGGGGAAGAGAGACACACACATAGGTGTTGTCTGTAGGGACTGCTGTGGGCAAATAAAGTAGGTTTTCTTTACTTCTCCCGTAGGTTTTCCTAGTCTTGGTGGTTCGGGAACATTCTGGGAAGAGAAATGTAATGTTTGCAATGCTGCTGAAAAAGTGGTAAACAGTCTACTTTGTAAGCAGTTCTGGTGTTTTTTTTTTTTCTGTATTTCTGTGCTTGACATGTACCAATTCAGGCGACACTACCAGGAAATACGTGTGGGGAGTTGTGTTCCTTTCCTTTCCTTTCCTTTCCTTTCCTTTCCTTTCCTTTCCTTTCCTTTCCTTTCCTTTCCTTTCCTTTCCTTTCCTTTCCTTTCCTTTCCTTTCCTTGCCTTGCCTTGCCTTGCCTTGCCTTGCCTTGCCTTGCCTTGCCTTGCCTTTGCCTTTGCCTTTGCCTTTGCCTTTGCCTTCCCCTCACTTGCATCCCCATCCTGATGAGAAGAAACTGAAATGGAAATATATTTCTGGAGTGCTGTTTCAAGTCAGCAGACAAAATAAAAAGATTGAAGAAGAGAAGAGAAAATGATAATTTTTGACAGATCAGTCAGCTGCAAGGATAATTGTGGTAATCTGACAGGCTCTTGGGAATGAGGACTGCTCACTTGTAGGTGTGTCGCATAAAAGGCTGCTACGTTATTGTTGTTGACTTTCTTTTTCCCCTTCCATTGCCTGTCCTTCAAAGAGACTTGCTGTAGTGGTTGTTAGCTGGTGGTGTACACCAAACACCACATGGAAGAACATGGCCCTGAATAGCAGAGTTTTCCCCAAACCACAGCCCTTTCTACCATTTGAGGTGACAATCAGCCACCATCATTTGATGCGGTGGCTTTGTGTCATTCTAGGGTTCTAGTTATTAAAAAGTAACAAAACTACTAACAGATAAACACATGAGATCATCAACTCTCCCATTAATTAAAAGGGAGTGTTTCAATGCAAGTAATAATTAACTTAAGTGAATATGGGATATGAGCCTTGTAGTAGGACTGAGTGCAGCAGGGAAGCCTTTGGTGCCAGGAGGTAATGTTAGTCACCTGGGAAGTCCTGGGAGCGCCCTTGGACAACGAGACTAAGCTGCTGGGATACAAACAATACCCTTTGGTCTAAGCCAGTGCCTGTTTCCAAATCCATTCCCAAATTCTCTTCATGTCTTAGCCATAGGCTTGCCTTTGACAGACCGCTTCATGGGCCAGTAGCTCAGATTCTGTAATTACAAGATGAAACATGAAAAGAAGGTCCTGGATTCAGAAAAGAAAGTGGTTTGGTCGGATAACTTCAGGAGGGTAAGCCTTGTCACTCTTCTTGCTGCAGCTGTGCCCTCATCAAGGAGGAGGTGAAGCCATTGAGAAGGGCAAAATCCAGCCATGCAGGGATGTGGATGATACCATGGAGCAGATGTTGCTGCCTACTCCCAGGAGTTTTGAGATTTAAAGGCAAGGCTCCAGACTGCCCATCCACAGGAAGCCCCACATCACTAGGGCCCAGGCATTGCATGGAGACCTGTAGCTGAACTGAACTAATGCTGTGGAGAGAAAACAAACTCCTGAACTTGTCAGTGAGCCTTCCCCACTGTGGCTGAGTGGCAAAACTGGACATCTCCTCTCTCAGTCACTCCATTGGTTCATGTTTTTGAGTGCTTTCATCACTGTTAACATCTGCTATACTGCAGCAATGAAGTAGATTACTGGAAATATTTTTTCTTAACCTGGATTCAGGCAGTAGCCTTATTGCTACTTCTGTGTCACGTAACTGAATCACAAAATAATGGAGCTCTGCCCAGTACTGTTCTGCAGGAAGGACTGCCATAACGCCTGAAAATCTGAAAATTGAAATATTTCATGCATATACATCTTTGAATCTTTGCTTAGATGTAAATTTCAATGGACATGTCATGTATCTATCTCTAACCTAAAATACTCCAGGGTAATTGTTCAGCTTGTAAAATATTTAGATGCACACACCCACGCATGGCCCAATTTTTCAAACTAGGTTTGTATAGCTGTATGCCTAATTTGTTTGTGCAACTTCTGTGATTAAATGTTCAGCTGGCAAATGGACAGGCAAATGGTTAGATCTATACATACCAGGCTTGGTCTTTCCTCATTTTCAGGTGTAAACAAGATAAATGTTAAATACCATCTCTTCTCAAACCCCAAGCAGGAAGCAGTCTGGGCTGCTTTCTAAGAGGAAAGTGGGCCCAGAAACAAATTCCAGTGATCCCATCACTAAATGCATTAAGCATAAAATAAGTAGTTCTATAAATACACATACTAAAGACATAAGTGGGAACTATTCATAGTGGATGGTCACATTCTTAACCCTAGTCTGTGTCACTTGCCAGATAACTACTGGAACTCCCAAGTTTCATTTACAAGTATGGCGTTATAGTCCAAAACCATTTGGAGATAAACTTGTGCTTACTGTTAAGGGAAACTTCTGAAGTTTATTTACTTCCTAATGCAAAAAAAAATATTAATTAGCACGTTCCTTAAGCACAGGTCAAATTAAACTTCATAAGGGTTTTGCCCAGTATTGTATATAACTCTTAGCGACTAGCGCAGGGAAGTTCTAAACTTGCATTTTAGGGGCAGATAAAAAAAATGTCATAGACACGGTGCATATAGAGCCTATATAAAATAATATGGTATTTATGCATCAGTCAGCATCATGATTCATGTTAAACTACAGCATGAACACTACATCACTGTAATACAGCTATTAACTATGAGAGATCCTGTGCCTTACAATGCACTCTTGTTCCCCTTAGTGCTTAAGAAGCACAGTTTCCCAAATTGCTCTCTGCAATTTCATAGACGTCATTCTTATGGAATTTCTGCTCTAATGTTCACCTTAATCTCTGCAAATTGAATCTCTTCCAGTTGCATGAGATATATAAGCATATATGTTGTAGGAATCCCCAGCCTTCCCTTGGCATTTTACTTGCCCTCTTCAGCAGTTGGATTAGTAGAGAGATGTGATGCCGTATTTCATCAGGGCACAAAACTGTCAGCAAGAAGTATTCGCAACACCTCCCCTGAAAAATAACCCCCCATTTTTCCAGTTCATCACCCAATCCAACTGTGCTGTTGTGGTCACACTTCCTGCAACTCTCATCCAGAAGAATCTGGGATTCATTTCACCCCAAGAAGGCAGCAAATGGAGGAAGCCATGGGCAAGGGCTGTTGTGCCATGGTGATAAGTTATGATGCGTATACCTGCAGAAGGGAGTTGTGTTTTTTTTAAATAAAGCTACCTGTACCTAATGAGGCCCTGACAGGCCACAGAGGGTGAAGGTGAGTGTTTGACTCATTTCCTGGGTCTTGCCCATCGCTGTGACTCAGGGTGTCACACTTCACTCCGGGTGTCCCATCCTCACCAGGGACCCATGCAGGGTGTGGGTGCCTCTCCCCGTGGGACCCCAAGAGTCAGGAAAAGCTAGACCTGGGGCAGAGATCCAGCTCTGTAGGAGATCCAGGTCTGCAGGGAGGGGAGTCAAGGCCTCTGATCACTCTGCAGCATGGTTGCCAACACATCAAGGATGAAAATTAGGCGTGTTGTAGTTCTTTTTTGATTTTGCCATATATGATGAGCCCTCCCAGCATCTTCAGGGGAAATCACTTCCAAATCCCAGAGAGAAGAAAAAGAGCTGCTTTCCTTTTGCATGCACCATGAGGAACCTGGCTTTGCTGCTCTAAATGCTAAGAAAAAATCACTCTCTCAGGAAAAACAAGCACTTGAGAAAGGGAATCTCTTTTATTGTAGAGGTCTACTTTGGGCCAAGGCAGATTGCACCTCTGTGCATCTTTCTCTTCATTAGCTGGGGTGGGGGAGCTTGCTCCATCATAAACCTCTTGAAAGAACAGGTCTGAAGTGATACCAGGATAGTGAAGGTAACCACGTATCACACAGCCCAGCTGCTGGGCTGATGTTTTCTGCTGTGTCTTTTGCTCAAGGACCTTTTAAGTGTGGTGTTTAGATGCTAATAGCTATACTGAACTATTTTTCACTAGGGGAATGTAGTAGAAGATCTAACATCTAGCTAAATTGTGGCAATGAGCATTTGGAGCCTTAAGTTGGACCTATCTCCTATTCTCAGCTCCTGATTTGGCTGCAAACCAGAGGTGCCTGGTTCATTTTGAGATGCCCAAGGCCTGCCCTCTCCTGCCTGGCCTCCAGTCCTATGCTCCAGAGAGACATGGGATTCCTGTAGTTCCTGTCATACAACTATAAGTCCCTAGTGCATGTCTGCTGTCCCCTGGGGCCATCAGACCATGCCTATGTGTAAGCAACTGAACAAAGCCTTAAATTGCTACCAGCTATAATGGGACCTTTGATGCCTCCATCCTTTGTAAGTACCTCCCTGCTTATGGGTGTCTTAAATCAGCAAGCTGAGTCTTTCCTTATATTGTTTCCCCATCTTAATGTATTTTTCCATTTTTTGGAGACATGAGAAATGAAATGCAATTCAATATTAATCCCTTCAATATTATGGATTAATTTAGTCAGGGCAGCTAATTTACCAAATGTTGTCTCATATGCTTTTTTATCAACAGTTAAAGTTTTGTCAATGCCTTTTCTGATCCAGCACTCCATCTTCATTTTAATTTACTTAAAACAATGTTTAAATATAGTTCTGCATCATTCCCATTTCACAGCAATTTATTTCAGTTCTCTCTTTAAAATGGGGTCTGCTTCCTCTTAAGCACAGAACTCATCTTATCTGATGCCCCTTAGGCTGCCCTTCACTTCCTCTGTTTTCTTGCTAGTTTTATCTCTTCCTAGGGACTTGAGCAGAGCCTGACAAGCAGGATTTCCAAAAGCACACTGTCTACTTCTTCCTCTATTCTGTTTTCTATTTCAGGGATGGGGAGCAGTGGGGAATGTAGGCAGACATGCTGCAATTGTGGTTTCTTTTCGAGTTCCCCAACTTTCTCAGAAACTCACATTGGTTGGCTTGTTTGTTGATGTATTCCAGTGCATCACAGTGACTAGTTTTCTTCACACCTTCCAAGTCTTCTTCTGTGCCTCTTACCTCCTGTACTAAACATCTAATCCAAAACTTCTGGTTATTAGTGAGTCTCCTCTACAATGCCTTTTTGGGTTTGCTTACTTGAACTTGAATCGTGTGTCGCCCTGATTTTTCAAGCTTTTCTGATGCACTTTCTAACTTAATGTTTTTATAGTTCTTAGTTCTTTCTCACACATGGGTGTTATAATTAGAGGCATGTTTATGTTAAGACAAAGTTGTTTACATACTTTCTCTTGGTGTGAAAAAACAATTAATAAACAATTGTCTTGACCAATGGGATGCAAGAGGTGTCCAACTTCTCCTCCAATCCCTGGTCTGTGTGGAAATACTACAAATTTGGAGTCAGATGTTTTAATGAAAAGTTTTTAGCCTTCTCATGAGAAGATGTGTCTGTGTGTGTCCTTGCATGTCTCACAGCGACATTTGTGAATATCAGAATCAAACTTTCCTATTCTCACATACTTAATACATCCCCTTGCTGAACAGAAATAAGTCCAGGCTAGTATCTTCCTTGACAGAGTTCCAGCTGCACTAAACTGTAAAGAAACAGAAAATTGCAGATCAATTTTCCTGCCTACAACTGTGTGATACTGTCAAAAAAAATTTTAAAAAAAGAAACATGGACATTCAGGAAAACATGGAATGAAGTTACAAATTTTTGGATTCAATTTTTTCAGCATGTGGGGCAGGCGTCCTTTCATACTTTTCACTGCATCTGTGAGAGAAATAAGAGGGAAGGAAGGAAGGAAGGAAGGAAGGAAGGAAGGAAGGAAGGAAGGAAGGAAGGAAGGAAAAATGGATGACAACAGTGAGGCACTCTATCTGTTTCTTATCTAAAACATGATGCAGCTGTGTGTGCAGCTTAGGAATGCCTTGATATTTGCAGTAGCTGTAACTGCCATACCACAGATATGGGAGTGGGGTCATCCCTGGTCCCTGTATCCCCAAGATGTGGGGCTGTCACTTCTGGGATTTCTCAGATTCTCTTCTTGGTGTCTCCCTGATACCCATTCTTCATTTTCCCTAAGTAATAAAATATAATGACCTATGTCCCTATATCCTGCTCCCCCTTTCCCTCATCTGATTGCACCTAACTACATCAGTGCTCTCTATCCCAGAGAGCACTATCTCAGTCTCCTGCAGTACAGCCTGGGTCTGCACAGCCCACCTACACGAACACCCTAGGGGCTCTCTCCTGTGCTGGCACCATTTGGCATCACTGGGGACTGCAAGGAGAGGATGGGGTGCTGTAGTGGGGAAGGTGCCCTCCAGACGGGTCACCTCCTCCAGCAGCCATCAGGAAAGCAGCAGAACAGCCAAGAGCTGTGCCTCAGGTGGCTTAATATAAGTGCCTCCCATGCTGGAAAAGAATAAAATTAGGAAGCAGGGAGCTATCAAAACTATAAAAGGTTTCATTCTGGAAGTGCTGGACAGAAGTGGTATGAAGACAAAAAGACAGGAAAGTAAGATCTTCCCACAGTAGATCAATATTGTTGATATAATGGAGATCTTTACAAAAGGCAAGAGCACACATTGCCTACATCAGCCATTGTAGTAGCAAGTGGTCCACTGTTCACATTTAAAAACTGACCTTTTTGTCTTTCATCACTACCATGGAGATCAATAATCTCATGCATGAGGAGAGACACCAGTAACTGGAATGTCCAGAGGACAAAAAAATAAGGTTATGGTATTCCACTGTCTGCTGAAACACCTCTTTGGAGTGTCCCAAAACACCCTGCCTAAATTTCTTCTCCAATGCAGAAATGGAAGATAAGGCTAGAACTCATCTTCATTCATTCTACATAATTAATCAGCAATGATAAGAGCTTGATGAAGCAACATTTGCAGTAATGTAGATTTTAAAAATAGATTCTATAATTTCCTCCATGTTTCCAGTTTCAGTCTACATTCATGCAGGATGTTATGAAAACCCATAATCATATCCTTTCCTCCCACATACATGCACTCATAGGAAGGCTGGCTGATACAGAAACAAAGCACACATACTCATACAGAAGTGTGCTAGTGTTGAGATGCAGACATTCTTTTTAAATAGGCTAACAAATATTATTTTCATCATTCTTTTCAAGTATATATGCTTACAGACCACACTGCCATAACATGTCATGTAAGGGTAGTGATATCTTTACATTGAACTGCATACTTGGTATGAGCATTGCCAGAGAGAGACAGAGTATATATTCAAATGCATCTTCATTGCATACAATTATTCAGAAGATTTTTTCCTCCTTAAGTAGACCTCACATAACTATTACTGCAAAGCCAGTTTTAGACTCTATCATCCAATACATTTAGACAGAAAGGGCAAAAAACAGAGAGGAAAAGAAGGAACAAAACACAAAAATAAAACAAGATAGATATTAAAGAGGAGAAAAGAAGATGTAAATACATATTCATTCATTTTCTCTGTAATAAAGATGTGTACAATAAGTTTCACCAAAAGAGTCTAGATAATTATAGATACACAGCCCCTCATCTGAAACCTCTGTCTCATACATATATACACACACAGAAATATATATATATATATATATATATAGGCATACACACGCATATGTGTATGTCTGTATTTTCATACATGCTTGTATCAATGCACATGTATCAGTGCATATATATGTGGTATATAAATGCTACCTCAACCCCAAAACTTTTGCAAAGAGAGACCAGTGAATCAGACTCCTCACTGTCTGACAGAACTGGGGAGCCAGCTTATGTAATTTCTGCCTCTAGTTTGCTCAAAATACAAAGGAAAAATTTCTGCTTTACATGCTGCTTTTGCAAGCAGTGCCTTACAGGCAGATTTACAGCACCACTAACATCAACAATGACAGAGTGGGGATAAACTCACAGAAATCGCTGACACAACTCTGTAGATAGAATATGCCCTGTGGTGGCCCAAAAATAATAATCCTCCAAACCACCCCAGACAATTTCTTGCAATTTCTTTCCTCATCATGTACTAATATACACCACTGTCATGTCTTGAAAGAAATTCAGGGCTTTCTACAGCAAAAAGAAGGATAGATTGCTTTATCTCTGCCAGAAGTGGAGCATGCCTTCTGTCATATCCCCAAAGCTGCTCCGGGGAGAGGATTTCCTCACATGGATTCAGGCAATTATTTTACATTGAATGGGAAGCAGGAACATTTCTGTTTCTGTGACTGAGCCTCCCTGGGGGTCCTCTGCTGCCAACAACCAGGATGTGCAGCTCCTGGGAGATGGGTTTTGAGGGCTAAAGGGTTTTTGACAGACAGTGTCTCACTGGGGTGCTGCCTCTGCCAGGTTCACTCTGGGGACTTCTCTCCATGAGTGGAAAGGTGGCAAGCCACCCTTCATCCACATCCCAACAGCAGGACAGCAGAAAATGGGGCACCAGTGTGTTTAGTTGAGACCTTTCAGACTTTGAGCCCAGCCTGGCTATCTTCGCCATCCAGTGGGATTCAGTGACTGGGCTGCTGGGCATCCCTGAGAAGAGAATGGAATCACATTCCACAAGAGCTCTCAACTGCGGACTGCAATGCTACTGAGCTTTCCTTTTCTAATAAAAAACTGCAAACAACAAAACCCAACCAAAAGCAGCAACAACAACAACAAAAACCCAAAACAAAACAACAACCCCCAAAAATCGAAGGATTTTTGGGGGTTGTTGTTTTGTTTTGGGTTTTTGAGATTTTCTGAAAAGCAGTCCTTAGCAGAGGTACAGCAAAACTTCTCATGCTGAGGCAGTCTGCTGTGCCCCTAGGGGTGGGAGGAATCCCTCTGGCAGCACCCCAGGTGCAGAGTGGGAGGAGCAAAGTTCTCCCTTGTGCTGCAGCCACCTGGAAGCTGCTACTCCCTTCCAGGTATTGCTGAAGGAGTCCCATTGCTGGATCACGGCCATGCTGTGCTGGGCAGGAGGTAAAAACACATCAAAAGATGCTACCCTGGCTGAAAGGCGATTTATTGCAATTATTACAAGTTAAAGGCCAGACTGCAGCAAAGCATTCTGTATTTTGCCTAATTTATTGGCATCACTTTCTATAAATGCAATGGGAAAATGAGCAGTGGTTCCTTTCACAGAGTAGCCATTGTATTTCTCAGCTCCACACAGACTCCTTGTAAACTCGATGTTTGTAATTAGTGCCTGAGGATGTCCCTCGGTATCTATGATGACATCATTAAGTGAAAGATAACTGAACTTTTATCACCAATCTAGTTTTAATTTAGGACATAGAAAATCACTTTTCCAAATTATTTGGTTGTATTCATGGACATCAGAGCTTCAAATTTTTTGGAGCACATCCACTGTGAATACTATTTTCTGCAACTTTTATTAGTCTGGAGAATGAATTGGTGCAGAACATGAGGAAAATAAATCTGGACATGTAAACCTTACAGCCTGAATCCACCCATCTGTAATGGAAATAAATGGTTGGGTGATTCATTTCTTCTTAAATTGAAACTCACACTGATTGCAAGGATGGCAAATATGATTTGTCAATCTTTAACATCTCCAAATAGACATGATCTTCATCTGAGTTTTTAGATTTGAAAAATTTGGAACATTTAAAATTTTGCTATGTTCTCATGCCATGGCTGAATCTCAACAAGGATTTTTGCCTGAAGTACAGTATCTGACTGTCTGCTGCCTTACTTCCAAGTGTAATAATTAGTGTAGTTGTGCATTGAGAGCATTTGGGGCATAGTTCAGGCAGGAAGAGAGAGTTACTCTACTTTCATGCAGTAGAGGCAAAACAGATTTGGCAAGCTCTGAAAAGTGATGACAGGGTTGAAAATATTACAAGTATTTGTGCATCAAGAAGTCCTGGTCAGCACTTGGCTTTTTCTGCACACACCTGCACAAACTAATCCCATGAAGAAACCAAGTTTTTGATACTCAGTGAAGGGACAGAGAAACTTTTAGGGAGCTTTACTTGTAAAATGGGTGAAAGATATTTGCTCCTGTTTCAAGCCAAGAAGCTTTGCTGAGCAGGGGTTGTGAGCAGCATTGCTAGCAGCAACCATTAGAAATGTCAGGGTAAGCAATTTCTGATGCTGAAGGAGATGGAAACAGCTTCCCAAGGAGCAGGAGAGTGACAGGGATGTGCCTGTGGTAACCACTCCAGGCTTTTCTGACATGGAGGTGTCCTGGGACATCTGGAAGACCTGACACTCTGGGAAAAAAAATGGCAATGTACAGTGGAAGTTTAAAACTCCTATCAGGAGGGGGAATGGCAGGGAATGCCTGAATGAGATCCCCCTGTGTGACACAGCTGCAGGTAAACGTGTGCTCCCCTGGCACTCAGTGTGTGGTCATTTTTGGCCGTTCATCGATGAGAAGAGTGATTTCGACTCAGTGAGCTGTCTGTCTGTGCCCAATTCCGTTTCAGTGCACCCCTCTGGCCACATATACTGCTGCTTGTTCAAGGTATGGCACCTGGGGAGGAGCAAGAGCTACCAGGGCTTGAGAGGAACACCACAAGTCACAAACTGTGTGATAATAAAATATCAACAGAAAGGGAAAAGACCAAGGCTTCAGAGAAAATTTTACCACTTCAAAGCAGCATGAAACTCTTGGGGGTAGAAAAAAAGGAATAAAAAAATAGATTTTACAGTCCTCAGCAGGGGAGCAGAGGGAGGTTTGTGCTGCTCCTTCGCACAGTGCTGCTCCACAGACACATTGCAGATGTGAGCTTACCTTCAGTTAAGGTCAGCTTTCCAGTGCTTGAAGTTGCTAATCCTGCTGAATAGTCAGGCCCCAAATGAACCATCTCCCGAAGGGAGCTGTCAAGCAATCCTTGCCCATTTAATTGACTAAGACCTGTTCTTAGTTTTTTTGTCAGCAATTGATGGATCTGGTAGTTGTCTTTCCCTTACAAGATAGATCAATTGACAAGAAAACTATTTAATGACAAAGCTTCTAAATGCTTGTCTAAGTTCTCTCTGCATTTTAATAGTGGAGACAAGTTGTTCAATCAAGCAACCGAGGGCTGCAGCATTGAGTTGGAATGTATCAGCCACTCTGAAGAAAATGCTTCAGGTCACGTTGTGGACAGAACATCCAGAGACACATTTAATGTGACAGGCTTTAGTATCCAATATCTGTGAGTGTGGGTTAGAAGCAAGCTTGCAGCCCTGCTCTAAAATGCCAACTGAGCTCACAAGCACATAGATGTGTTTGTTGGTTTAACCCCCAAGGCACTGTTGTGATTCAAAAAGTGGCATGAAGGTGCAGATGGGCACCTTCGTGCCTTGCAATAACCCTGTATTTGTCCTCTGCTCATTTTTGCCTCCAGGCACTCAGCATTATTTCACATCTACACAAGGATTTCACTGGTTCTGTTAGGCAATCCTTTCTCACAAGGTTTCCATGTTTTCCCTATTGTTACTAGTTGGAAGCACAATAGCTGGTAGCCATTGCTAAATAGACTTTTTATTTCTAAATCACTGTTCTTAAGAATTTAATGTTCATTTAAGAATTTGACAAGGAGAAAGATATTACATTAGTCTGGAAAGTCTTCAACCATAGTCTGCTAAATTAGCAAACCCATTCATAATGAAACTTGACTGATTTTATACTTTCCATACCTTTTGGGAATGTACCTAACTTGCCAGCACTTGAAGAGACAGTGTAAACTTTTCAGTTGTTGTGTAGTACTTTGGTTCAGAGAGAGCCCATCTGGCCCCTTGAAGTAGCTCACTGAGAGAAGAGTATACACCAGTCTATCTTTGGGTGTTTAGAAAAAATGGTGAGAAGGTGAGAACCTCTTTTGTCTGGATTAGGTCCTGCTTCTCTCATTCAAGCCACGATCTTGTTTCAAAACTGAAATCCTAAGATTGAAAACTGCCATCCTTATCCAGTTCAGGCACGGTGAGAACCTGCTCTTGTGCACCACCTTATGTGTCCCAGTGCTGTGTTATGTGAACTGAGTTAGGAGTTCTGCCGCAGCAGCATTGAACCACAGTACCCTGCCCTTGTTTCAGAAAAATGACAGAGTGAAAACAACCCAGGAGTAAAAGCAACCCAGGAGCAGAACCATACCTTGCCCATGGGATTTTCATAGCTTCTCCTTGCATCTTCTGTAAAAAGTAAGATATGTTTTTTAGTCCTCCATGTTATTGGACTGTCTGAACTAAAGACCTCAAAATATAGCTCACTCCAAAACTGTAAGCTGTTAGAAAGCAGAATCTATTGCGCAGGTCTGAAGTGTGGCACTCTCCTGAGCTTATCCATCTTTCCCTCTCTATTCTCTCTCTCACTGGGGTTAATTAATAGAACCTGTCTCACCTTTTAACATGATGTTTCTTTGCCTGAAAGATAGGATAAGTCCAGTAATCATACGATACTGCACTCTTCATACCTAATTGAAAATGAGCATAATTTCCCTGCAAGTTTATCTGACCAAGGAAACCAAATAGTCACTTTCAGATCCCCTGACCATGTTCATCATGCAGTGGAGGGCAATAACCTGCCCAGAAAGTGCTGCTCTGTCACCACTGATGGGAGGCTCATGCTCCAAGCTGAGCCTGCTGCTGTGCTTCAGTCGCTGTCAAGATTAGAAGCACTGTGAATATCACTTAATCAGCTTTCTTGCACCAAAGTTTTGTCAGCCACAGATTCCCCACAGTTCACCAGCTGTCTCATTATTTACTGTGTCTTACTGTAAAAAATTAAGGCTGCCAAAAGAATTGCCAGGCAACTTCCCATTTTTGTATGTGTAGGAAACATCTGCAGTTACATTCCTTTAAAGGCCTGAAAATTAATCTGAAAATAGATTTTGGGTTTTGGGAGGCTTTAAGGATAAAATGTAAACCCATTGCTGTTTTTGAGGTAAAAGAGGGTGAAATAGTAAATAAACTTAGGGAACCACTTACCTAGCATTGACTGAGTGATTTTGTCTGCCTTCTTTGGAGGGGAAAAGAGAAAGGAGATGGTTTGAACACATCTAAGAATAAGTAGCCCAGCTGTGTGCAGGCAGATGTGCTCCTCTTGCACCTGCCTTTGAGAATATGCAAAGCACAAGCATTCATCCACACCTGTTTATGCAGACACATCCTGACTTTTGAAGCTTCAAGTTTGGTATCAAAATAATCCCTTCTGTGCAAAGCAGGTGTTTGCAAAGTTGCATACAGTTCATTTGTGAAAGAGTCATTCTGAAAGTTTGGCAGCCCCACAGAACAGGCTGCAGAGTTATGACCACTGATTGACTCTGAGCGCATACAGAAACTTCCTGTGTGTGGCTCACCAGCCTTGTTACCCATCCTACAGCCATCATTCAGCAAGTCATCCTCTCATATTTCAGGAGAAGTCAAAATGATAGCAATGCTGACAGTAATGCATTAATTAACTGCAGTCTGCTGGGGCTGCCTGTGAACTTCTGAAGTGTGAGATTTTGTTAGAATAATTGCTTGTGTACAAAGCTGTGGATGCTCAGGTGATTCATCAAGGAAGTGAGAACAATCTTGTTCAACTCATGTGCCCTTCCTGCCCCTCTTGACTGTCATTTTGTGCTAGGACTTCATCTCATGGCTTGAAGCTCAGTGATTTTGGGTTTCTATCAAGAGTGCTGTGGATAAAGTTGGACCCAAGTAGTCACATTTACTAACCCAAGAGGTCTTTATAATGATGCACCTACACTGTGATGAGGCAAATGGACATCTACATTCCTAAGAAATTGCATTCTTTTGAATGCAAGGCTGAGTTTGTTCAACCACACTGTCCCAAATCTTTTACTGGGAATACTGAATGCATTCCCTGTGAAGCACCTTTTCCATTCACAAGTGCTTAAACAGGTTGGCAAAGGCATCACTGGATACAGACGTGCACACCAACAACTGGCTGACAAAGGGTGACTTCCAAAAGTAATTGGAACCAAGAACTATGGTCTCTTTACTGATCCTAATTTCCACTGGTTTTCAATATTGGATCAATAGGTGACCTTGCTTTGACATCCTTCTTAATCTGTACTGCAAATATCAATGACAAACCTGTACACAACACTGCTCAGAGGAGTTTGCTAGTATGGCATTTAGAAGTAAGCTTATTTTCTTCCTTAACATCATTGTAAGTTATTTCATGTAAATGTATTTTTTCTGTTCTTGTATATTATCTTGCCCTATTTAGAATATCTTCCCCCCATGCCCCTTGAGAATGTCTTGCTTTTCTAGTTGAGCTGATCCTCCACATCCCTTTGCATTTAGACCGGATGAGTAACATGGATCCTAAAGGCTTTGTCTGCAGTCACTTGCAAGTTGCTGAGACACTTGGTGCCTTTAATTATCCCAAAACTGAATGTTGCAACATGACCGCACCACCTGCATGGTTTGGGATCCAGAGCTGTGTTGGCTGTGTGTATGGTACTTACAAGGTTTGCTCCACAGCAGCATCTATTACACATACATACATATGCATTTCTGCAAGGGATTACTCTATCCATGCCATGCCCTGCTGGAGCTCTCCTGGCTACGAGCTGATATGTCTCAGTGGTGCAATGCAGCTTTGATCCCAGAATCACTGTAATTACATTACACTATTGCTCCCTCTGAACTGCTTAGCTAAGCTGAGAAGCCATCTACAAGGTGGTTTGGGTTGGGTGACATCTTGCTCCCACATCACTGCTGTGCTTCAGGTGGTGGTGCAGGTTTGCTCCCAGCCCTGGACCTGTCAACCTCACTCAGCTGGTCCCACTCTGAGGCTTCCTAGCTGTGGCTGCTTGCCTCTTTCATTTGCACCACAGCACGGGCACTGCTTGGTTTGTCAACCAGAACTGGGTGCCTTTGCTCTTCAATTGGCTGCTCACCTGTGCCTGGGCTGCGGCTCACAGAGCACTGCAGGGAAGAACAGAGCTGGAAATATCCCTCCTGTGCTGGATGGTGTATTTCCCCACCACCCAGTGTACCAGCTGCTTTTTGCTGTCACCTGGCCCAGTGATGGACATTTACATTGGAATTTAGAAATCATGCAGGCTGCCAAAGGCAGCAGTCTCTGTGGTGGGGAATTGCATGCTGCATAACGGGAGACTATCCCATCCTACTCACATCTGCAATGATAATATTTGTTTACTAGTTTAGGCAGAGAAACAGAGCCAAATAAATTGTCATTCTCTCATCCCTGCTTTGAAAAGCTCACTGTCATGATTGTTATCATCAGGACAGTGCCTGAAAATAAACCTTTAGAACACTGGCAGACTATGTGAGGGTGTGCCCAGATAAAGAGGGGGCTGCTTGGCTTAAAAATCCCAGACTGGCAAACAGTAGAAGGAATATGGGGAACTGTGGATGTTCAGCTGAAACATTTTCTGCCTTAAAAAGAGAGGAAGAGAAAGATGTACAGAGTGGGAAGGACTACCTTGTGGCTGAGGGTCTCGGGAGCTCTGGCCTCATTTCCTGGCTCTGCTCAGGATTTTCACATAACCTTGGCCAAAGTCAATTCATCTCCCTGTGCCACTGCTCCTCCATCATTACATGGATTTCCCCTCTCTGGCACTACTCTCTCTCCCTCTCTCTCTCTCTCTTTCTCTCTCTCTCTCTCTCTCTCTCTCTCTCTTCTATCTGCCTCACCTGCTGGTAGTATAAATTCTGCAAGGTACAGATTCAGCCTCTGATTTCTGATTTTTCTCTGTCTGGATTTGATCATCTCTGATTTGATTTGTTTCTGTTTGTACTGTGTCCAGCAACCTCAAGCAGAGCCTATGGATGATATAACAAAAGCAAAATACACAGCTGAGTTTTTGGAAGCTTCTGTGTTTAAAAAAAAAAAAAAAAAAACCAATACTGAAGTTCTTTGCTTCTGATAAGCCAATCATAAATTCTAAGAAAATCTGACTCATAGTAACAGTGTAATGGGTTGGCTGTAGAGCCAAACACTAACTAGCAGTTTCCTATGGTTTTACTATATGGATTTTTACATAATGTTTTTAAAGTTGTAGGCTCTGTCTGCTATATTTAAATATTTGAATAAAGTCCTATGCACAGAGACTGAAAACTTGACTTTGCTAGCAGTCAGAAAAGCTGTCTGCAGGTAAAATTCTTGTGTTAACAATAATCCTGGACATGTGGCTGTTATCTCCATGAGCTGGATACCAATTGCCTCACAGGTAACAGCCCTCTTCCTGGCAAGATCCAAGTATCCAGGAGACCACAAGGTATCAGTCAGAAGTTTCATGTATTTTCTGCATTATGGATGAAATTTTCTACATGATTGATGTAATTTAGAATAGCTGTCATTCACCTTAGAAAAGAATAAAAGTTTGTTCAGAACCTAATGTGAGCTGGTAAACAAGGGAGAAAAAAATGAGAAAAACATACTCTCTTCATTTTCATCCAGGGTGTTTATTTTCTATTATCAACAAGCTTCCTAGCAATAAAACTTGATTAGGGAAAAAAAGAGAAGATACAAATCAGAGAGTACGGGTACATACAGTTACTGTTGATATTTCATGTGATATTGTTCTGACATATCAGGAAGATTTTCCAGACAGTAGCAGCTTTACTTAAGGTGAATTTTATTATTATTTCTGCACTCAGGAGAGCTGTCACATTGCCCAGACATGTATGAAGGGCTCTCACTGGAGCCTGTACTCCTCCAGCCAGACCCCTCTGATGTCTGTCCTGGCTCTGGGCTTCCCCTAGGGACCAGAACCCCTGCTGAGTGACTGGATCCCACAGGATGGATGGGGCAGACATGAACCCTCAGCCTCACATTTCAAGCTACTTCCCAGCTGACAGGCAGCAGGTACTTTCAGGCTTAACTCCAGGATTAGAAAGAGTTTCTTGAGATTTTTATCTCCAAGGGATTTGCCCAGAGTCTTTTTTTTCTCTTACAGTTTATTTAGCCCTGTTTAGGTCTCTTTCTACTTTCCCCAGGTCCACAAGCAGATAAAGAGCTGAGTATAAAGCCTTGCATTTATGTTCACACTCTATTTTTAGCTGGGGAAATAATTTCTCAGTGGAAAAACAACCAAATCCGAACACAGCCAGATGGGGTGGGCTTGAAACACCAGGCAAAAATCCCAGCACCAAGACTTGATGGAAGCTCCAGAGTCTCTGCCATTCAGCTTTTCTCCAGCTGATAAGAGAAGAGGCTTGGATCTATGGTTAACAGTGGTTTATTACTTCTGTCAGGTGGGAAAGGGAACTAGGGGCTGCCGAGGCTTTCCAGTTCTGGAGAGATAATGATACTATCCACAGACCTCCTGAGCCAATGGCAAAGGCATCTTCGCCAAAGCCACTTAACAGAGCTTGTTAGGAAAAAACCTTGCATGAACAACTAAAAGAATGACATGAGATAAACCAGTCCCTTTTATGTGCTTTATTTATTTATCTATAGATCCAAGGGAAGCATTTGGCCAAGCCAAGATCTCTTGCATGGCCCAGGTTCAGCATCTCAAAACAAGAATGGGTGAGAATCTGCCAATCGCCGGTGCTGCAGCCTCCTTGCCAGGTTTGTTATTAAGTACAGACACAGCATAGATGAAAGCATGTTACAGTGCTGAGGCAGTTGGCTACCACGGCACTGAGGCACGAGAAGCAGCTAGTGCAAAGCCAGCCGAAGGAGTCAGTGAGGCTCATTTGCAAGGGAAATGCAAATGCAGAGCTGATTGCGTTCCCTTAAATGGGAAAGTGTGTTAAATCTGATAAGCGTGCTCTGAGTGTCTCCTAAGCGTGGGCTTGTCTCAGCACTTAGTTTCTGTTCTACAGCGGGTGAGGGAATGAATGCTGTTCTGAAACCCTGCACAGGTGAGAGACAGCAATTATTTCCCTCTACTTCTTCCAATATCTGCATAAATTAACATGTAGATAGCCTTTGTATCTCCAACGCACTACACATATATTAACTAATTAATGCTTGCTTTACCCATCTATATTGAAGAAAGAATTATCCTCATTTTGCTAATATTGAAATTCAAGTGGGAGAATTAAGTGCCGAGGAGTGAATCCATCTAAGCAGTTTAGTGGTTGAAGTCAAAGGGACTAAAAATTAATCGTATGTTTAAGATCTTTGGCGGACTGCGGGTCTTGCACAATGCTGAGTACCCTGTAGGATCAGGCACGCCCAAAGCCACAGAGGTACCAGGTATGAGACTCTGACATGAAATTGCTCTCCAGGAGTTCAGATCTCAGGCCAGTGCCTAAACCCATCACACACTTTCCAAACAAAATTAACAATGAGCTGTTTTCTGATATATATGGTCAGATAAGGCAGAAATCAGAAGACATACTTCAAACAAAAAGATGTTTCCTGAATATAAGTGGTGTATGTTTTCTTAGTCACCATGTTTCCAGTAGTGTAATACATGAGTCTGGCACTTTCCAAAATCCCACTTCTCTCCATCATTACTTGCAGTGCCTATGGCAGAAAACATGAACTACTACCTGTGTGTTACATATAGCTCTTGACAAAAATTATCACATCTTCCCACACTCATAAAAACAGAGTCTGTTCTTCCGGAGTTTTGAAATCAGTTTTCCTGGCTTCACAGCTGCAACATTGCCAGACAACAGATCTGACAGTCCGCTTAGGAAGAAATAAATGTAAAAAGGATTAAGAGGAGCCATGTAGACGGCGGGGTTTGATTACCTATATTTTCATATTAGTTCTTAGAGGAATAAGATTGTTTTGGGGGCAAATTGGAGAGAGCCTTACCTGAACCTTTAGCAAGTTTTATCAGTTTTTCAAGTTCAGGAGTAGGCCCAAAAAAATATATCTGAAATGTTTCCCAGGGCTGCTATGTCTCCCTTACAGATTTGCTGTGATTTACTGGTATTGCAAAAGATTGCAAGGTACATTCATAAACAGCCCTCAGATGCTCATATTATATGTTCTTTTAACAAGGAAGGGCCTCATTTGGCCACAGTTATTCATCAGGACTTGAATGTGCTGTGGGGCAATGAGGTATTTTTCATTTCTAAAGAAATGGCTCCTTTGTTGATGTGGAAAATAAACAGTGAGCTCTTGAACAGGCTGGTCTATTGTAGAGTTCCCAAAATTAGGCTAAACAGCTGGTTACTCATTGTTGGAATATTAATCAGAGCAAGATAAAAGTGTGTGCAAAAGAAGAGACATGGCTTATTTGATGGGGTTATTGACTGATTTTGGATTAATTTATGAAAGAGACAGGTGTTGATGGGGGTGAGACCGCAGCCATAGAAAGAGTAAGGGCTCAGATCAGCCAGCCCCTCTTGGTGTTGATAAGCTAACAGGGAGAAAATGTCTGCAAAAACAGAGGAGGGATAAAAGAGAACAGCAGGGCAGGGCAGCTTGTGCAAGCCTGGTGCTCACAGAAGGCAGCCTTTGTGAGAACAGCAATAAATCGGCATGTGTGTGAGGGGTGCAAGGGTCAGAGATAAGAAAATCTGGGACCAGGCAAGCCTTGTGTAAGGAGAAGACTGGTTTTTCCCCTGTGCCTACCCTGTGCCAGCTATGTTGCTGTGACTGCTGGCAAAAAATGAAGGTTTTAGTAGTAAACAACCAGATCCCATAGAATTGGATGTGGTGGATCAGGCTTCACCTGCCTCTCCTTTTCATGTGCCGCAAAACTGCAAAGCCCAACGGTTCTGCTCAATATGGAGCAAAGGCAAGGCAAGCAGTGGAGTGTGGAAAGAGGAAGCCACTGCTGATCACAAGAGAAGGAAGCAAGGCACAGAGGGAAGGTCTGGCCCCTGTGGAGACAGACACTTCAGTGCTGCACTACTCAGGCTGAGCCAGGCCACTGACTACCATGGTGAGCACTGTAGAAAACACCAAGGTGGAGCGAGTAACTTTTCACAGCACTTGAAGTTTAGAAGAAAATTATCAGGAAAGCATAAATACTCTTCTTTCAGAAAAGGCTGCTTAGCTTAAATGTTATGGGAGACTATAGAATTTCTCTGCACAATATAGATGCCCCCAATAGGCATGGCATGAAGGCGATCTTTGTTATTTAGCACACATTTCCACAGTACAACTATTGATGTGTTCTCCCCCTCTGAACTATGTAGCATTAATTTTTCACATGAGTAAACTAGCTTGAATATTGGCATAGAATACAGAGAAATACACTGAGCATATAGATTTCTCTCTATCCCTGTAATACTGCATGCATCTCTGGCCTGGATCTCTGGCTTTTTGCACTGGTAGCCCATCTCTAATATTGATTTGGAACATAGATACATAATACACATATTATGGATTTATTTCCATCTTTGTTGAATCTCTGTTGGTTTGAACAGTAGATAATCTGAAGGGATGAATTTTTCCCATAACATTGCTTTCTGTGCATACAGAGTCAGGAAATACTGTAACAAATACCCTCTAGCACAGCAAGTAACTTCCCTTTCACTGACTGCAGCTCCTCCTCCTCAGCATCTGATGTCTGTCTCAGTGAAATGGCTGTGCTCTGTCATAGCAGGGCCCTTTCACAGTGAGACATCCCATCTGTCTTCCTTTCCCACTGCATTGCAAATGTCCCTCTGCTTTAATACCAGTTGCTGAGCCTGCCTTTCGTCTACTGCTGCATGCTTTTAAGTGGGGATGTTGTAAAAAGATCAGGCTGCTGGGGTTTGGGTTTGTTTCTTTTTTTCTGATGACTTGGAGGTGGCATTTGGTTTTTACACAGTGGTAGGACAGTTTGTGACAGATGGTGTCTGTAATGCTTGTGAGAGTGTCGCATCTCTCAGAACACCAGCGTGCACTCACCACACCACAGAGCCCTGGAAGGTGGCAAATGTTCAGGTCTTCAGCACAGGACAGCAAGCACTGCTCCTCCATGAAAATGTCTCCAGCAATATGAAATATGATGGTCATAGTGATGCCTTGGAGTGCCACACCAAACTTCAGCTATATGCTCACAGACTGAACTGGTTGGATCAAAGTAGGTTCAGTGAACACTTCTACAGATCTGTTCACCTAGTGTAGCCAGTTTTTCAGAGCCAGGAGCCCAAAATACACAGGCCTTAAGCTCAAAATTTTGTGAAATGCCCCTTTTTAGCATAAAGGTTCAGTTCTCCAGCTTTTACAGTCCTGTTGGATTTGGTGTTTGCCAGTGTAAGGGGGCACCAAGTTGTGAAGCACACAGGTATCTCTAGGTGGGACCCCTCTGTCCACCTTAGCAGACCATCCAGTGTACCTGCTGGAAGGGAACAGGCCTCTTTCTTTCCACCCTGAGAGGAATAGCTGAAACAAGTGAGGGAATTTGTGTCCTTGACATGTCAGTTTATGACATGATACAGTTGTCTGCAGCATGGGCATTTGATGAGTCTTACATATGGTGATTAATGGGCAGACTCCTGCCATCATAAAGCAAATAAAAGCTTATACAAGGACTGGTTGCTTTGTATGCCATGTCATTTCTTCCATATGATCATGTGCAGCACCAGCCATCACAATAACTGAACTGAACTGTTAATAAGCTGTGACACTCATCCTGTGTTAAGAACTTGTTCTGTGTTCTCTTGTTTTTAACTTACAGAATATTTTCCACATGCCCATTTCATTATCAACCATGCTGTTTGTAATCCACCTCCTTACTTTAATAGGATTTAGTTGTCAAATAGGATTCCCTTTAATTTATAATCAGCATTAGCTCCCTTAACATCTTGCTGTTCTTTGTTAGCTTCACCAGAATTGATTAAGGGTTGTAGTAGGTTTGGACTTCCTGAGGACCACTGCAATGTGGGGTTTCTATGTGGGTGACTGGCTACAGGCGGGTACCATTGCAGCCAGGGGCAGTCTAGGCCTCTCTAGAATTCTATTACTAAATGCAAGTGTCTAATACTGTTGGAATTGTTTGTATGGATAGAAAAAGTGGGGCTGGGAGATATCACACAGAGCTATGCTCCTTTGGAGCAGAAGTTGGAGGTGCTGTTGGTCTCTGGGCTTCTCAGATGGCAAAAGAACCCTGGCATATATGCCAGGGCATCAATTCCTTAGTAACCAGTCATCATGCCCTGGGTATGGTCTCAGCCACACAGGCAGCAGAAAATACCACCTTTGGCAGCGACATGCTTATAGATAGCACCATGTCTTTTTCATCCAGGCCTTCATCTTCTGTTTGTTTGGGGCTGTTTTTCTACTTTCTTACTGCATTTAGGGGATGCTATCCAAAGCCTGTACTTCTCAGTGGGATCAAAAGCATAATCGCATCACTTATTTCTTTTGAAAAAACTCCACTTATGCAAATAGTTGTCAGCGAGGGGTTTTTGGCCTCATATGTATGCATGTTTCTTACTTTTGTATCTGAGGCTCACTTTTTTATCCAAGTTACCTCACCTCGCCAGTCTAGTCATAACTTTAGCCTAATATCATCCAACCTTCAGCTCCTGCCTATAGCTGCTCTTATGCTGAAGTTTAATAGGGGTTCTTATGAAATTTTTGAGCACAATGGAGATAAAAATAGGCAAAGCACAGGATGTTCATCAGGGCTTCTTTGTAGAAGTGCCTGAAGCTGCTACCTCTCTTTGGATCCCCATTGTTTCCTAACCTCACCCCTTGAGGGGGAGATGTATCCTTAGCCAATTGAGGAGAGGCAAATCATGCTGCTAGAGGAAGTCTCTTACTGTGATTTCTCTGCAGGAAAAATATGTTTCGTTCACTGTGATCCTTAGCTTTCCGGGAGTGGAGTAAGGATAGGATTATAAAATCCACCTGTCTTCAACTGCCTTTTGCTAGAGGGATGACATACAGGAAACCTATCTGCTATCTGTATATGAATGCCAAAAATATCTAGGTCATAATAAGCTCCTGATTATATCTTATCCATTCCTTGAGAGTTAAAATTTATCTTACTTTACATCACCTCCAAAGTTTTTATCTGGAGTAGTTAAAGAAAATTTATTTAAGGGAATTTAGGCAAAATTTCCTTAAATAAAACTGGAGTTGCACTAATTTTCCTTAATTAGCACATTTTTTTAACATTGGGGAATAAGAGCAAAATGCAATGAGACTGGTTTAATAGATTGAAAATTATGAACATTTTACACTGTGTAATAGGACTTTGAGCAACTTCAACGAGCAGGCTTAACAACTCAAACTCTCTCTGCTTTGAACACTGAAAATGCTGTTAAATTATTAAGCTTAGTCTCCACTGGCAAGGACATTCAGTGTCTGAACCCTTACCAAAACCTTAAGGCAGTTGACAGCAGATAGTATAATGAACAGAACAAAGAGAAATTCAGATTTAAAAAAAAAAAAACCAAACCAAAAACGATACTTTAGCTCATCCCTCAAACTGAAAAAAGCTAAAAACAGGAACTATGAAACCTGAGCCAAAATTCAAACGTAAAAAATTTCTCTTGTAGAAGAAAATTATATCAATTATCACTTCAGGCTGAAGGAAAACATATCAAATCTATTTCAAGCATTTTAATCCCTCATGAAATGAAGTGCAAAGTACAGACAGCATTCAATATGCAGGGAAGCAAGTAAAGAATGTAGTGCTTGTTTTATACAAAGGCTTAGTGGTTAAATATAAATTGAGCCAGAGGCAGGAGAGAAAGATGGATTGAGTAGAGGTCAGGAAATTCATTCAGGACTTGTAATACCAGGGAACCCGTTCTTACCCCAATAACCTTTTAGATATGAAGAGGAGTGGCATTGACAGAAGATCCTTATATTACACAGCCTGGTGCTTAGGCACTCTGAGGAGGTAAGTGTGGATTCAGATCCACCTTGGTTATGACAGGAATAAGAACTGGATTTCACATATTCTGGGGATTGCTTTAACCTTTGGACTTTGGGCAAAAGGCAGGAACATGAGTGGCAATACTTCTCTATTCTGGTTTCCTGTATGCACCCACATTTTTTCAGTATACTCTGTTCTGCGGGTTCAAAAGCCTAGGTGTTAACGTTTATTAAAATGTTAACTTCATGTAATAAGTTTCCAAAAAGGAAAATATTTATGACTGTCGTACATGGAATTAGTGAAACATTCAGACCATGGTAATGAGGGAATATTGATGCTATCTCTACCAGCTTCTGAGAGTAAGCTAAAGGGAAAAAAAGCAGGTGTAGGTGGGGAAAGATTATGTCAGTTGACTCTGGACCTAGTTTTAACATACTGGATTGCTGAAAAATCAAGTAATATATTTCATTCACATTGGAGAAAAATATGGTTTACCTAGTTATTTGCATGAATATTAAATTGAAAATCTACATCATATCACATCATGTCTCTGACTCCATCAAGATATTTCCCCCTCCTGGCACCCTGCATTCCTGCCATGGGACCTCACTGGTCTCCATGAGTTGCCGCTGTTCCTCCTGATTCTTTGCACTCATGACTAGGAACAACTTGGAGAAGCAGCATAAAATGCTGCCACTCTACTGCCAAGAAACAGCCTGTGAATCTCAGTCTTGTTTCCTTTAGTACGCTCACAACCAGTCAAGGTCAAGATGTCCTAAGTGTTTACAGGAGACCACTGATGGGTGGAGAGCTGCTCAGACATGCTGAATTGCAGATAGCTGCTTTAACTGACTTAATTAGAACATGCTCAGTATAAATGCTGTATGAAGATGAATTCTGCTCCTGCTAGCAGCTAAGTGGTCTTTATCTAGAGGCTAAATACATTGGGAAGAAAATTGAGGCATGGACAAACTTCAAAAAAATCATAAAAGGAAGATGCATACATGAATAACTGAGTGCAAGATTGAAATACACATGATGATTTGATCATATAAATATATACTGTGCACTCCTATAGAAGTGTCAATTTTCCAGGTCAAGTGGAAAGAGTTATGAGAGAGTTTGACCCACTTATTAACGAGACCCTCTGAGGCAATTCAATATTGGATTACTGCTACTAAAGGGCATGCAGAACAAAATACAATCTTTGCTAATTGCAGTGAGCCTGCAAGAGCATTTTTTTAACCATCATAAAGAAAGCCAAGTGTTATTCAGGACTTCTGGATTCTGCTCAAGATCTGTCACTAACAGCAGATGCCAGTAATAAATACAGGCACATTTCCAGAAATGCAATAAATATGGAGTTATGCTCTGTTTTTCCCATCAGACCTATTTTAGAATAAGGTATATACTGCAAACAAAAGGAAATAGAGTATTTTAGTATTCTTCAAAGATATACCTGGAATTTATTAATCAGTTTTAAATGTGTTATTGTTCTTTCTTTTTCTTTTCTTCCTGATCCCTCTGTTAACACAATCCTTGATGACAAACCTGCCACTCCCCACCCCGTAAACGAGCACAGTGATGAGAAGAGTATGGGGGAATCTTTATTCTCTATCATGCTCTTTCACTTAGTTCTGGAATTCTGAAAGATGGGTCCTTTTTTAGACCAGCAAAGTACAATTTCATTGCACCCCTAAATTTTTATGGAGACTACTTCTGCCTTTTCTGTTTTATCATTTTCAGGGAAACTGCCTTATTTCAGCTCTTCCTTCCTTTCAGAAAGGGACCATGCCCTGTAGCAAACTATTACATGTAAAGATCCTGTTTTGAATGCTTCTTTTGAATAATTTTATGACAAATTATTCCTGTCTACTCTACCAAGGACAGAAATGCTGGAGAGGCACTTGATAGCATTCATCTCACCTAACCTGAGGCATCTGCCAGGTAGATGTCTCCACTAGAGCTAGACCAGGGTTCCCTTCCTAGACTAATGGATAGAAACATACATTTCTAGTTCATGAATCATCTGATCTGGTTGGGATGATTACCTCAGGACAAGATGAATCACAAGGGAGGAGGGCTCATTTCTCTCTGCTGATAAGAAAAAATAGCTCAGATGGAGACATCTCCTTTGTAGATGTCTATGTTTAGGTGAGAGGAATTGCAGCCTCTGAAAGATCAAGAATTAGTGTCTGGCATTAATTCCATAAAATCTCAAGGACTACCCACTTTTCTGAGACCATTTAGACAGTTTGACCATTGTTGCTGGAGTTCTGTCAAAGATTTTCTGTTAGGGCAAGGCTTTGTTTTCTCTGTCTGTGTCACTCCTAAAAGCTAGCCTAGTAAAAACACTTTCAGGGGGAAAAAAGGGTTATTTCCTTAATGCTGAGGTTAATATATTGTTTTGTGATTTTTAAAGGAAATCTCAGAGCTTAAATGCTATAATGAAAACCTACAAGGAGATTGCACCATTAAAAGCCAAAAAAAAATTAATTTCTGTAGCCTTATTCCCGAAAGTCTAGGTATACACCTCAAATCCTTAGTGCAGAAGAAAGCATTATAATTTTTCCTCGCTCAGCCCTAAAGATTGTCATTCTAGTGTAATTTTATTCCTAGGTTCTGTAAATTGCTGCTACTTACTTGAAAAATCAAGTTAACTAGGAGACCTTGTAGCTTTTGTGAAAAATGCAGGATTAAAATATTGCTGGGAGGTCCTGTCTTAGTTGCAAAGTGCCTGGGAATTTTAAATGTGACACTGTAATTCCTCTTGCCTCACCTTTTAGAATCATTGAATCTTAGAAATATTTAAGTTGGAAAATACCTTTATTATCATCAATAATGGCACTGCCAAGTTTAGCCCTACACCATGCCCCTAAAGTGCCACATCTAAATCTCTTAAAAATCTCCAGAGATGGTGATGCACCCACTTTCCTGGGCAGCCTGTTTCAATGTCTAACTGCCCTTTTGGTGAAGAATTTTTTCCTAATATCTATATCTCCTCTGGTGTAAGTCCAGGTAATTTTCTGGTGTTCTATCACTTGTTGCTTGGGTGGGGAGGACTGACTCCCACCTGGCTACAGCCTCCTTTCAAGTAGTTGTAGAAAGTGGTAAGGTCTCCCCTGAACCTCCTTTTCTCCAGGTTAAACACCCTCATCTCCTTCAGCTGCTTCTCATAGGATTTGTGCTCTACAACCTTCATCAGCTCCATTGTCCTTCTCTGGACTCTTGCTGGACTCCATCACCTTAATGTCTTGTAATGAGGGGCCCAAAACTGAATGCAGGATTTGAGGTGTGGCCTCACCAGTGCTGAGTACAGGGGGACAATCCCTGCCCTGGTGCTGCTGCCACACTATGTCTCCTACAGGCCAGGATGCCATTGGCCTTGTTCAGTAGCTGTGGACCAGCACCCCCAGGTCTTTTCCTGCCACGCAGCTTTCCAGCCACTCTTTCCTGAGCCTGTAGCACTGCCTGGGATTGTTGAGACCTAAGTGCAGGACTTGACATCTGGCCTCCTTAAACCTTATACAACCAGCCCTGGCCCAATAATCCAGCTTGTCCAGATCCCTCTGCAGAGCTTTCCTGCCTTCCAGTAGATCAACACTCCCACCAAGCTTGGTGTCATCTGTGAACTTACTGAGGCAGTATTTGTTCCCCTCATCCAGGTTATCAGTAGTTACTGAGCAGAACTGGCCCCAGTATAGTGCTCCAGGAAATACCACTGGACAGCCAGCTGAATTTGACTCCATCTGTCATCCACTCTCTGGGCCCAGCCATCCAGCCAGTTTTTTGCCCAAAGAACAGAGCACCTGTCCAAGACATGAGCAGAGCAGCCAGTTGCTCTAGGAGAATTCTGTGACAGACCATGTCAAAGGCTTTACCAAACTTCAGGCAGACAACATCCAGAGCCTTTCCCTCATCTGCTAAATGGGTTACCTTGTCATAGGAGGAGATCAGGTTGGTCCAGCAGGACCTGCCTTTGACAAACCCATGTTTGTGCTGGCTGGGCCTGATCCCCTGGCTGTNCAGTATTTGTTCCCCTCATCCAGGTTATCAGTAGTTACTGAGCAGAACTGGCCCCAGTATAGTGCTCCAGGAAATACCACTGGACAGCCAGCTGAATTTGACTCCATCTGTCATCCACTCTCTGGGCCCAGCCATCCAGCCAGTTTTTTGCCCAAAGAACAGAGCACCTGTCCAAGACATGAGCAGAGCAGCCAGTTGCTCTAGGAGAATTCTGTGACAGACCATGTCAAAGGCTTTACCAAACTTCAGGCAGACAACATCCAGAGCCTTTCCCTCATCTGCTAAATGGGTTACCTTGTCATAGGAGGAGATCAGGTTGGTCCAGCAGGACCTGCCTTTGACAAACCCATGTTTGTGCTGGCTGGGCCTGATCCCCTGGCTGTCCTGTACGTGCTGCATGACAGCACTCAAGGTGATCTGCTCCATGACCTTCCCCAGCACTGAGGTCAGGCTGACAGGCCTCTCGTTACCCAGATCCTCCTTCCAGCCCTGGTTGTACATGGACAAGATATTTGGCAACTTCCAAACACCTGAGATCTCCCTGGTTAGCCAGGACTGCTGTTAAATGAGGGAAAGTGTCTCAGTGAGCATTTCCACCAGCTCCCTAAGTATCATGTGTGGATCACATCTGGCCCCCTAGGTGCATGTGTGTGTGTGTAGGAGGTGTATCAGGTCTCTGACCTTTCACCTTGGGTTATGGGAGTCCTGCTCTCTGTCCCTGTCTTCCAGCTCAGGGGGCAGGGTGCCTGGAGAACAATTGGTTTTCGTATTAAAGACTGAAGCAAAGAAGGCATTTGGCATCTCAGCCTTCTTCTTATCCTTTGTCACTATGTTTTTCTCTCCATTCAGCAGAGTATGGAAATTCTCCTTAGCCCTCCTTGTGTTGTTGATGTATTTATAGACACATTTTTTATTGTCCTTTATGACAGTAGTCAGATTAAATTACAGTTGGGCTTTGGCGCTTCTGACTTTTCTCTCTGCATAACTTTGTGACATCTTTGCAATCCTCCTGAGTTGCCTGCTGCTTCTTCCAAAGGCTGTAAACACTCCTCTCCTTTTTTTCCAGAGTTCTGGCCAAAACTCTCTCTTCAATCAAGCCAGTTTTCCTCCCTGACAGCTTGCCTTTTGGCATATGGGGATAGGCTCTCTGGTGCCTTAAGAGTTCTTTCTTGAAGAATGTCCAGCCTTCCTGGACTCCTTAACCACTCAGAACTTCCTCCCAAGGGACTCCCTCAACCATCTCCTAAAGCAGCCAAAATCTGCCACTCCAGAAGTCCAAGGCAGCAGTTCATCCCCCCCTTATTTCTCCAAGAAGGAAAAATTAATTCATTTGTTGTCACCCCCAAACTGACTGAGGGTGCCTTCCTTTACTTTGCCCAAGATGACCTCCAGTTGTCACATCACCAAGTTCACTCTGTTCATGAACAGCAAAGGTCCAACAGGGCACCTTCCCCATCTGGGGCCTTCACATGCTGTGTCAGGAAGTTATGAACTTACACACACTCCAGGAGCCTCCTGGACAGTTTCCTCTCTGCTGTATTTCCAGCAGATGTCTGGTAAGTTGAAGTCCCCTGTCAGAACAAGGGCCAGCAATCATGAGAGGGCTCCCAGCTACTTCTACAATATTTCATCTGCCTCTTCATCCTGGTTGGGTGGTTTATAACAGACTCTCACCAGTCTGTTTATAACAGACTCTCACCTTGTTGGCCTTTCCCCTGATTCTTAACCACAAACACTTAACACTGTCATCGCCATCATTAAACTCCAGACAATCAAACCACTCCCTAACATACAGGGCTGTTCTACCACATCTTATTCCTTGCCTATCTCTTCTGAATAGTTTATAGCCATCCAGCACTTCAGATGTATGGGTCATTCTCCATGTCTCCATGAGGGCAATCATGTCATGGCTTTCCTGCTGTTCAACAGCTTCCAGTTTGTTGCCCATGCTGTGTGCCTTGGTGTAAATGCACTTCATTTGGGCTATTGATCCTGTTACTTTTGTGGAGAAGAAGCTCTAATTCTTACATGACCATTCTCAGGCATTTCTGTGATTTCTAACACATCATTATCCCTGTGTCTTAGCTGCCACATGGATGTCCATCCCCTACCTCAAATGAGATGGCCGACCAAAGGACATCTGTAGCACAGTCCCTCAAACATCAGTGTGCCACCCTAGGCTTATCTCTAGGAGGCCTGGGTTTACCCCTTTGTAAGAGCTAAGCTTCTGGGAGGTAGTCACTTGCCCAAGTGGGATCAGGTATCTGTGGTGTTACTCAGGTATTAACTGCATATTAGTCACCCGTTAACAGAAAGGTTAAACCAGAACTGTACGGCCAGCCAACACTCAGAGATAAAGAGGGTGTGAGCCAAACAACACAATTTGCAAAGCTCTTCATTGAACACATCCATGCAGAGAAACATTGCTCCTCATGTTCCCCTGCATCACTGGGGAAGGACTCTGAGAGCACACGCCAAACCTGGAAAGTGTATGCCTCGGGGAAAGAGTCCTTATTCAGCTTACTATAATGTAACACAGTTTATTGAAACAGTCACCATTCAGATCACAGCATTTAGATTTGTGACTCTCAGTAATGTCTGCAACAGGTGCAAAACTGAACTGGGAGCAGGAAACAAAGACATATCTAAGAGCACATTGTTAGGAAGTCAGTACTAGGGAAAACATTATTGCTAAATATGCAGCTTTGGTGTCTATTCAACAATATCTAAAACTTATCTCTGATTCTGAAAACATATTGGGATTACAATAACACAGAGATAAATTATTACTATTGATGTGAATAATCATCATAATACAAAGAGGCAAAAATACCTCTGTTCTAAATTTATTCATCTGCCTTTAAAAAGATGCATGTGCTGTTATTAAATCAGATGTATTCTGTTTTCTCATCAATTTTGCTTCTCATTTTTGTCCATTTTTTCTTTTTAAGAAAAATTCTGGCATTTCAAATCATGTAGTTCACTGCATTGTTACAAATGCTTATAGATTGCCTGTGATATATCCACTGATGATGGATGACATGCCGACATGAGATAAGAAAACTGTTTTCAATCTTTGTATAAAGAAGTCACTATACAAAGTATTTTTAACAGGCATTGTCTGGTTTTAAACAGATCTTTAGATGAGGCTTCATTAAAAATTTGGTAGTAATTAAAGACTCTACTATGTCGGGAAGAACTTAGTAGAACTGTAAAGCTAATATTGAAAACATGGGAAAACTGAAGTTTCAGTCCCACACATAGTCCTAGCGTTTATTCTCAATACCAATAAGCCTGTCCCTCAAAAATTCCTCACGATGAGCCCTCCTTAGCTAACCAATTGAACACGTCTTCCAAATGACAAGTGCCTAGCACTAAATGCCATTTCCTGCAATTTGAATGAAGGGTTCCACGCTGCTTTGCATCAGACAGATATGGCATGCTAGCTGAGCACGTGAGTATCTCCATTTCTCCATGACGCTTGTTGACAGCACAGCACTTTTCCTGCCTTGGCTATTGCATAGATTTCATGAGCCCCTCTTCCAACATACTTGCATTCAACTAATTTCTGTTGAACCCTTTAAGTATCCTCTTTCCCTCTCCCCCCATCCACTTCCTGTAATGTCTTAAATATGTACTTTGAGCCTGTGAACTCTGATAATATGCCTTGGTCATTCATACAAGTTAAATGAAGTATGAATAGAAGGTAAGTGGAAGATAATAGGATGGAATTAATGTCGTTTTGGAGGATGTCGGTTTCCAGACATCAAACCTGTGTTTCAGTCTCTAATGCTCTGAAAATAAAAGGTCATGGATGGACATAAATGTTATGGTACTGCTTAAGACAAATACATTAGGAAGACATATTACTATTAAATCCTTTATCTATTCATTTAATAGATAAAAACAATTCAACTGTTTCTCTACTCCAAAAAAGCCATACAATGCATCCCATCTGATCCTGATTTATTGGTATTCATCCTTCCCAATATGTGTGGAGTCCTTTTGGCAGGGGCTGGCATTCTCTCATCTGTTGTATCCTGATGCACATCTGCTCAGAAGTGTCACATGTAGGTCAGGCACAGCCAGAGCCACAGACAAATAGCCCAAAGGCAGATGGTTACCAACTGCACTACGGGCAAGACATTGGCTAAACAAAGTAATCACTTGCTCTGCTCTCAAATGTAGTTCCTATTTCAATAAAGATTTTTCTACTATCTTTTGAAAAATGGTGGCTAACTCCTGACAATGATTTCTATATGGCATGCTGCAACTTATCATTGCCAACAACCTTTGTTATTCACTTGAGCTTTAGCAGCATCGTATAGTTTAGTTATAAATTGTTCACATATCACTCTTCAGAGAGGTCATAAAGAGGGCCATTTTTTGATAACGAAGGACAGGAAGGAATCCTTCCATCCTGATCTCTAGTGTAAATGTTAAACCCATCACTCACACCTAATCCAAAATTAATAACATATTCTACCACTACCACTGCTGGAGTTCATCTCTCTGTTACTTCCCATGTTTTATTATCTTGACAGTTTTTTCTTCATAGCGACATGATAGTTTACCTCAAAACGTTGGATCATGCTTCTCTTTTAAATGCAGGATGAGAGTTCTGGCTAAATACACTATTTTTAAATCAGTCAATAACGTGAATATGAAGGGGTTTTTATATCAATTAGGATGCTGCTTGAGGTTTTGGTATTTTGGGATTGATTTCCAGTGTCTACGTGATATGTTTAACAATACTAATGAAGAACTGATAATTACAACGTGGGCTATTGTGTGATGTCTAAAATGTGATGGGTGTTTACTCTGTAGATCTTGAGAACAATTCTGTATCAGCTAGTGATTATTTAGCTTCATGAAAGACTACTACAATTAAATCATCAATTATATGTGAAAATTAATGCTAGCTTCATGGTCATTGTCCTTTTCTCCAGTCAACTGTATTGAGTGAATAAACTGGTAGAAAAAATTTTCCCTAGCTCTTCTAAAAAGAGCTTCAGTTGTGTTGATATGCAATGAAATGTGCTATTGAAATAATATTTCAGATTAATATTAACAGGCATTTCTGTTCTGTACACATACATTGATTGGGTTCATCTGCACTGTGCAGACATACACATTTCTTGTTGGCTAGTGATAATAGTAATTATAATAGCAAGGCTTATCCTGCTCTTCTGTGTGAGGCATGCTGATATCTCTAGGGGAAAAGTGCTGTAGAAGAATTCAGTAAAATATTGTTACATCATACAGGTTACTCTGTTCTGTAATGTAGTAACATTCTATAACAACAGTGTTGTCAAAACTGTTGCTGTATTTTGCTATTACAGCAATAACCATACCTTTTATAATTTTTAAAAATTTGGGCTTAGATACAGAAATACTCTGAATTTTTTTTACACTTTCTTTTGTTTAAATGGATAGAACATGAAGTGTACAGAGAAGTCAAGATTATATAAGAAGATAGTGCTAGCTGATATCATTATTAATGTGTTCATTTATTTTTCCATTCTGAGCATGAGTGTGAGTGATTGGACTCAAGCCTTACATTTTCAGATTTCAAAGCCATGTGATGACAAGAGGCACAACTCAGCCAAAATTCCTATTTACTTCACTGCCATTTTGCCTATATAACATCTGCAGGATCTGTGCCTCATACCAGTTCCAGTTCCTTTGATGTAATAAGTACTATCTGCCATTTTTGCACTGATACTAAGTGCCAGGAGATGTGCTATTTAATTGTAGATCTGACTGTGTTGCTCAAGAAAAGCTACCCTCCTACTTAAAATCAGCACACAACTACCCCTACATAAATAATTCCTTTACAAAAAAATCTCTTATTCAGTGAAGCACCCCAAATTGGTAAACACTAGTTGAAGAGATTCCCATCTGCTTTGTGAGTGCCCCTGTTAGCTGCCAGGATTTGTAAATACAGCAAATGGTATTTTTAATATGTTTCAATCACATTGTGAAATCAGTTATTTTGTGAAATGGCTGTTTTATAAAATGACTGTGACACCTACGATATTGGAATCTCTCAAGAGGAGACAAACTGACAGGACACATACTGAGAAAACTGAAAGGTCTGTGTACAACTCCAGATTTACTGGAGACCTAAAACGATTGAAAAACTGTTCATTTTCCCTTTCTTTTGGCAGCTTATTCAGAATGATGACACACCCAGTATCTAAAGTCAAAAGGCTTCTGTTTAACCATCTCAGAGACAGAGGGGGGAAACGCTGCCGTCATTGAAGTCTGCAGGGTTTTGGCCTTTGATTTCAGTGGGTGAGAAAGCAGCCAGTGATTTCTAAGGAGCATAGAAGATCACAAGCTACAGAGGACTGCAAACGACGCTTGGGATGCCTGGACATTGCGTGTGCAGTTATGGGACAGAGCACAGAGAACTCCAGTGACATGCAGGAAACCTTGCAATGTATAAGAGCAATGAGAAGGCAATACATAACTTACAAAAAGTGCACAGAAATTATCCACATGCCTAATGGGAAATATTCATTTTTTTTTCACTCTACTTTTGTACAAATGGCTGTATGTTCTGCACAAAGACAATTCCATGCTAGGTGCATGTGTATGCCTCTAAGATCCTGGCAAACCAGCTGTCCAGACTGGGCCCCTTGTTAGAAGGTGCCACCAGGTTAATTTAGCTGTTAACTACTCAGGTGTCATCCTGACACAGCACCAAGTTGTGGTCAAAGACACTCCTATCTCCACCCACTTGCGTGCAGATTCCACTTGAGACCAAAAAGGATATTCCAGGAGGCATAGACCCCATTTACAATTTTCTCCAAGGACATTAAGAGAGGAGCTGGCTTTCTATGCCTGGTCTGTGGGCTGGGGATATGTTAACTGGGGACAGCAGACTCTGCAATCAAACCTTCTGTGGAAAAGTTGGAGTGGAGCAACAGTTCACTAAATTATCTGTACCCCTCCTTCTAGACACAAGCAAGCAGATTAACAACTGTGTTTGTGAAGTGCTTTGAAATCTACAGATTAAATTTAGTGCCTAAAGTCATGTGCAGTGCTAAATACTTTTATTGTCTTCTGAAATTAGAAACACCTTTGAAACAATTTCAAACCCTTCTCCCACGTAGTCAAATAAAGGAAATTAATCTTGGCTACAATTAACTTTCTATCCTCATTTCTCAACCTGCTCCATCTGCTACTTCATCTGACCTGTTCCCACACTTCACTGATCAAATGCAGTTGCAAGCTTATCCATCATCTTACAGCATAATGAAGTGTAAACCTTTTCTGAATCAATCTGTCATGTGAGCCATAATTTGGAGTTCAAAAGATTGCATCCAAGACCATTTTAAGCTTTAATCACAACTATGCTGAATGATGGGCTACTTGCCATTAGCAAATGTGTCTCCCCTTTGCTGCTCAACATTCTCAGTGAGTCCAGAATTTCTATAATTTTAGTAAATGTTTAGAATTGATCAAAAACAATAAAAACCCAATCAACAACAGCAAAATACCACCCCACAATAAAACCAAATAATTTTCTTAAACGACCTTATTTAATAGCTTACTGTCTAGATTCTTATTTGAGGTGAATTTGAGGTGAGTATGAGAGAAAACATGATAGCAAAATTATCTCTGTGTCCTGAAAACACATGCTGGGAGCGAAGATGCAAAACTAAATGTGATTATATATAGGGTATTGCCTGTATCCTTCAATTTTGCCTCATATCACCTGTTGTTACATAAAGAATAGTTCAAAACAGCCTGCAAAAAAGCAATCATACACCATTTCATGCATAAGACTGAAGTAATCAAGCAGCAATATAGCACTGATACACTAGAGCCAAAACCTGACATCACTGGTTTTCAATACTGTTGTCAGATAACATTAATAGTAACTGAATCCAGCATCTGGTGCTCAGGAAGAAAAAACAATCTTTCTCCACTAGTCCTCACATCTGCAATATGTAATATTAAATTCAGAATGGCCAAGCTGTAAAATGCCTTGCAAAGAGCAAGGATCAGGGAGAACCTTGAGGAACACAGGGAAAGCTAGAGGAGAACAAACAAAATCAGAGTTCCACCAACTCACAAAGGTGAAGAGCTATGAGGATTGAAGCATTCAAAAGCCTCATTCATCACTAAACGAGGTTAATTAAGACTAGATATTTATCACTATTTTAATAAGGGATTAGAAATGCAGGCTGCACTCTCAAAGAACAGTGTAAACAACATTTAGATAAGTAGAATCATTCAAATTGGTAACACCGATGAAACACACGCTGGCAAACTTGCAGATCTTGCTGAAGCAATTTGTGTTTCTCTATCAATTGTCTTCAAGAGGTTATGGGATGCCTTAGAGAAGGGTAAAGTGGCAACATGGCAGACATTTTTAGAAGGTGGAGAACAGCTTGAGGAACTAGAACTCAAGGAATATAGCTTCAGTGTGTAGAAGAAGTTACTGAGCAAACTTATTAAGTGAACACAGCTGGAGCACCCAAAGGGTGATACAGTGATTGAAACCCGACCATCCTGGAGTTATTGAGAAACCAATGTCAAACCAATCTCCAAAGTAATCTTTGTGTCAGATCTGCCAGCCCTGTATGGCTGCCCTGAGGACACCACTGTACAGTTCAGGCAACAAATTCACCTGACCACTCATCACCCACTTGATGATGAGCCAAAGAGCTCTGCAACCTCCACCCGCTGTAACAGCAGCTTAGATTTCTAGCTCGTGGGTGGACATGTACACTGAAGGAAAAACATGCTTAGAGTTGTTTTTGGTTTTGTCAAACATGGATGTGTTTCAAATAATGTTCAGTAGGGATTTACCATAGATATTGTCATGTTAAGCAGTTTGTGGAATAGAACTGAAAAATAATTTTTTCTGCCATTCATAGATGACAGCTAACTGGGAAGGGTTACAAGTACTTTGGAGGACAAGGATAACATTTTAAATTATTTTGACAAGCTGCAGAAGTGTTCCCAGGTCTTCAGTAAAAAGAAATTCAAAAAGCTTCCTTTAGTGATAAAATGTGAATATAGAAATGCACAATGGAGAACTAACAGTAAGTCACCATTAGAGTGCAAATAATTCTGCAATTGCTGTGATTCACAAGCTAAAAATGTGTGTGTGATGGTGCTGCAGAAAAGACAACTCCCATTCTTGGATTCACTGGCAGGAATGTCATGTGCAAGACACCAGAAGTATTTAACATTCTCTGATTCATAACGATAAGTTTCCTGCTAGAGTGTTACTCTACCCAGGGCCAATAACCACACTTTAAAGAAAGACATGACAAGCTGCAGAGAGAGTGGAGGAGAAAAATGACAGAAGAGCTACAAAATATTATTTCTGTATAAATTGGAGAATTTTGCTGTGTTTACTGTAGGGTAGACCCAGGGGTTAAGGGGCAAGGGAGGGCAGGAACCCATACAAGCCCTCCAGCTCATCGGGTTATAATAAGAGGGAGGGAGATCAAACTTCCTCTGTCTGCTAAGGACAGTACACAATATAATTGGCTTTATTTGCATCAGTGAGATATATTTAAATCCTGGAGCCTTTTATGAGAGATTTTTGGGAACAGGTTTGACAAAAAGGGATGGTTAATACAGCATCAAAGCAACAAAGGGGGACCCACAGCTTTTCTGCGGGGAGCTGCTAGAAATGGCAAAACTGCCTCAGGAACCATTGCTCACCCCAACATCCCCCTTCTACAGGGAAACAGAAGGAAACCCTGAGGAGTTGAGGAAGTGGCTGACAAGTGGCTGGGAAGATCTTGAATGGGCTGGGGCAAAGGGCAGCTGAGGAGTAGCCCTGGTTTTGTGGCCTTCCTCTGCAGGAGACAGGCATTTCCCACAGCTCACTGAAACCCCACCATGGAACTCACTTGAGGCTTGGAGCCTTGTGTTTCTGTGGCTGTTGATTGAATATAATATGTAAATGGTCTGTTCATTTTTTCCCTAGCTGCAAAGGTGGAGTGATGGTAGTTTTATTATAGCACGAGTGTTCTTCAGTAAGGTAGTTAATGAGCTGTCAAGACTTCTGTAATAAACTTCTCTGTCAGAGCTGAAAGTGATAACTCACAGCAAAATGAAGCTTACTTTTTTAGTCATTGCTCAGAAATGTGTTTTACCAATTTTGAGAAATAAACCTCATCTTTTTCAAGAGTCTCACCTCTCAGTAAAAACAGACTTTCCCAGAGCAACAGGGTAGGGTTCTTTTAATATGAATATAATTACTCCTTTTTGCTTATAGTGGAAATATGTGTGCTGTAGAATTGTGAAACAGTGGAGGAAATTGGGAAATTCTACCTCATCAGTGCTATTATTTCTGCCTCATGCCACTTCTCTTTCCTCATGTGTGCTCTTCCTCAGAAGACAGCTAATCCTAGCCACCAGTAACAGAAAGCACACAGAGCTCCAGAAGGGACATGATGATGCTTCACAGCACAGCACAGTTGCTTGTCTTGACATTTTCTGAATTTAAAAAATGTCAATTTTTATTTGCCACCCCCGGTTCCTTCCTTCCAACATACATCGCTCAGAGCTGTGCTCAAAGGGGCAGGGAGAAGACATGAAGGTATTTGTTGTAAATAGTTTGTCTGAAAGCACATTTCCTTTTGCAAATGATGTGTACACTGTTTACAGTCCATGACTTTAATAACTGTTAGAAGTTTTATGGCTTGGATATACTTCAGCTGATTTTTGTCCTTTGCTTCCTGCTGCCTTTCCAATTTTCATGTCTTATGGCTGGTCAGAGAAATCACGCTCTCGTATTTCTTGTCCACAGCCTGATCCAGGTTTTATGGTCAGGAAAATTCCTTCTCCTGGTTTCAGATTATGCTCAGATGCTTTTCTAGAATTCCTGAAATGTGTCTGCAAATAAGAAAAGTTCATTTTGAGGGAAGCTGCAAGTGCCTTTTTTGAATATTCACACAAGTTTCAAAAGGGATTTTAGATTCTGCTTACCTCTTGCAAAACACAGAAAGTTTCCTGCATTGGCGTTCATGAATCAGCAAATATAAAAGGACAAAATACTGCAACAAATCTGTGTTACACCCAGCAGTGTGTGAGCAGTGCCCCTGCACGTGTCTGCCTCCCAGCTCCCGTGCTGGCACACTGATGGCTGCACTGCTAACCTGGGCATCTTCCCTCGCAGTTGATGGGAATCCTTGTGGTTACCGCCTGCATTTTACTTAGCAAGAGTGTAGGAATACTTCTGCTGACTTTCCCACTCCCTTCCCTCCTGGAGAGTGACTGAGAGACTGCGGTGTTTTGCTTATGACCTCTGGTGGTAAAAGGGAGACTCTACAGCTCCTTTATTTGCATCAAAAATGATCATGAAAAAAATCAGGTACCCTTGTTTCTTTTCAAGAAGTAGGCTGTGGCTTAGCTGGGCATGATTTCTTATCAATCACTGAATTTTTCTTAGGAACATCCTTGCATGATATTGAGTCAATTGAATGAATGTTGTCGCACAAACATTTGGCATTTGTAATTGGCAGAGCCACGATGGGGGACACGGCACCTGTACTTACCTGCTTCTCGAGTGCTTGCTCTCCAGGAGTGTCCTTGCTCCATGATGTTTTCTTTTATGGCATCTCCTTCTCTAAAGTCATGTACAAAAAACTTATACACTTTTTTAGCATTGACTACTTTGCTTGTAAAATTAAATTTCTTTCTCACACCTCGAACACTTTGCATCAGATACAATGTAAATCTGTTTGCACCCATACAAATCTGTAGGTAGGGCAGGATCCGGACAGAGTTTGGTTAACCAATCTGCAGAACTGCAGTGAAGTGTGTACGTATAAACTGTGCATTAGCTAAGTATATATAAATATTATCTACATATTACTGAAGGGAATGTTGTGGAAAAGGGGAATCAAATAACATGCAGACATTTGCATAAGAAAGGTAGTGCTGGATACAAGCCAAGATATCTGAAACCTAATCTTTCTTCAGACAGCTGGCAGCTCAAAGCAGCTCCCAAACCATTCTCCTCCTCTGTACCAGCCCTAGCTGTTGCCCCATCACCTGCTTACACTATGGAGGTGGATCCTTGTGTGTCTGTTGTCCAGTGGATTAAGCCTCAAGCTTTACTTGAGGGAAAAAAGGACAGATCCTAATCAAGCTGCCACCTCCCTGAGGGGCAGTTATCCAGAACACCACACTCACTGACTGAGAAAGGGACAAAGCAGGGCTCCATCTCCCTTCCAGCCCTTAAATGCATGGGGAAACTCAGGGCAGGTTTTTTTTTGCTAGAATCAAGCAAGTCTCTCCTAAACCACAAGCAAAAATTAGCTGCCATTTCCCAGACATCCAGCAGTGCAGCAAAATCCTTCCTCTGCAAAGTTTGTCATGGAAGGATAAGAACTAATGACACTGAAGGAAAGGGATGAACTGCAGGAGTGAGCATTTCCCCTGCAGAGACCTGCAAAGAAATTGGGTCACTGCAGTGAGCCTGACAGCAGGGCTTCACCCTGCCAAAGCATGTCAGCCTACTTTTAGCCTTGTGTACATGTAGATCCCACTAGTCTGTCCTTAGTTTTAAGCCCATTGACTTCACTGGGACCTTTCCTTTGCTTAAATCTCCACGTTTCTATGAGCTAGGTCAGCAGAGATGGCTCTTTGAAGAGCTCTGTCTGTTTTAATGAGGCTAGATGTTTTTGAAGTAGCCTTTTCAGAAGTTACTTTACAAATCTGTATCTTACATTATCTGTATTCTGAGAAAGTCAACATCACTTTTAGTGAAATGAAGTATCAATGTGTCTGTTCCTGTGGCAGCCACAGGAAGAAACACACTTACTTCTCTGAAAAGTCAGGGAATATACAATTTATTATAAGGCTAACCAATTAAGTTGCATTTAGGAAGAGTTTCATAACAGATAGCAGACAAAATCCTCCCAGCAAATGGATATAAAGTCTCCATCATGTCTCAGACATTTCATTGAAGACACTCCAACTCAGAAGTCACTTTGGCGACATGTTGAAACATCCATGCCCCAGCTTCAGTATCTCTTCACCAGGTGCTGTGGACTCAGAGAAGGGAGTTGCAGCCCAGATTCATGCCAGATCACTACATCCCACTTCCTATTTCAGTCGGAAGTGCCTGTCTCTGGCCATCCAGTGGCCACAAAGAAAGGTGATGATGGGGATGAGATGTTTACCAGGCTGTTCAGTTACATGTATGAAATTACGGAACATGAATTCAGACTGATGATTCTACAGTGGTTGCAGAGGAGGAGACATTCTGGAGAGCTCAGAAATGAGCTCTATTAAGTGTGGTGTGCTGGGGAGGGGTAGTGGAGGATTTGACAACTTGCCCAAGTGCACATAGGCTGTCTGGGTGACAGCCAGGCTGAGTGCTTGGCTCCACTGCCCTTGTCCTTGCTCACTCAGAGAGGTGTGAAACAGGCAGCTGTGATCTGACAGCTCTTTTCAGAAGTGTCTGTGAGAAAGGAGGATGAAAAAAGCCATCATAAGAGCAGAGATGCCAAGCCAAATGTCCATCTTTCCTCTGGCCAGAACTTCCAAAGCCAAGATATTCATTGTAGAAGAAGTTTACTCTTCTTGTGTTAGACCTCTGAAATCTTCTACAGCATCATTACCCCACTGGAACTTGGTGCCAGGAGATTCACCAGTTTTGTATGTTGAAGGTACCTGTAATGAGATGGAAGGTAGGTCCCACTTCCTCCTAGGCACACACCACAGCATCCTACAAGGTGCAGGAGCAGAACTGGTCACCTCAGCTTCACAGGTACATTGCACAGCAGCCCGAGTGTGTTGTAACACCAACAGGAGCCCTATATAACATCCCCTGTGCAACCATGGGCATATGGTTTTCAGGAGAAGTTTCAAAAGCTCCACCCAAAGATGAACAATACAGAGAAATAAAAGTGCAGGAAATCCTTTGATATTGCTGAATTCAGATTTAACAACTGAAAAGGCTTCTTAGGTGTGAGAAAGGGAGGAGTGGAAAAACAGCTCATTTTCCATCTTTACGTGCAATACAGGAGACATGGGGAAATTCTCAAACTCAGAGACCATCAGCAGGTGTTAGGTATTCACCAGACAGCAAGAGGGATGAAGCTAATTTTAGCAAGGAACAGCTGACACCCCTGTGCCAGGCTGAAGGCCATGAGCTGAGACAGAGACAGGCAGCAAGCTAAATTAGAAAACAAACCAAGTGGCCAATATATGTGCACAGGCCACGCCACAGCCCTCACAAGCCTAACACCATCTCAGCACGGGAAGTACAAAAAGGGCATGAGGGAGACAAGGGCAAAAAGACAAGGACAAAGAAGAGCAGGGGGAGAGAAGCATGCCTCTCCCAGCAGAAACCAGCTTTCCTCTTCTGTGTATGCTTTTGCTATCTTAATGTACAAAGCTTGCGGCCAGTCGATTAGATCGCTCTCTCCCCCTTGCCATTTGTATGTCACTTCTCTGCTTATCTCGGATCTTCCCCAGGGCAGGGAGTATATCTTCATGTGCACAGCCTAGCTAGCTGCACTGCAATGCAGAGGTTAAGGAAAATACGAAAGCACTCATAGAGAGAAGACAACATAAAGAGATTTTTTCGGTGAACGATGGAAAGAAGAAATGATAGTGTCTGAACTTGTTACGTTTAACTGCATAAACATATTGAAAGTCTGCTGCCCTCTGTGCCTTTATTATTCCCATGCACCTATCTCCCTAACCTCACTTACCCTGCACAGCTAAGAATGGTGCCCTTTTACTGGAAACAAGCCCTGTCCCTGTCAGTGTGGAGAAGATCACTGTAATGCTTGCTGTAGGGGAAAAAGAGAAGAAAATCAGTGCCTGATGTGCTAGCAGACAGTAAAACTCAAGGGTCATAGGAAGCCACAAATCTGCCAGACATTATTAATTCAGTAGAGAAGGAAGAAGCCTAAAGTTTTTCTGATTTCTTTATACTGTCAAAATACTTTTTACTTGATACAAGGGACAACAATGGATTAGGAGCCATCTGTGGTGCTGCTTCCTCACCTCTAAATTCATGGCTTTACCTCTCTTTGGAACAGCTGAATGATGAGTTGTGTGAGACCTGACTGTGTGAGCAAGAGTGGACAGTTACTCTAAACATAAGAAAATCTTCAGGAAGAAAATTTTAAGATCACACAGTCCATGGGTTTTCTCAGCAGCAGTAGCAGTGGCAGCAGCAGCAGCAGTGGTATAATTTATTAAGAAGGAATAACTTAAACATTTAGACCAAAATTATTTCTTAGCTGCTTTTCTCTTTCTAAGAATGGATTAGCCTCCATCACACTGTACACATCACTGAGGCCCCCTCATCCTCCAAACCTGTCTTCCCTCCATTTCACAGCTTAAAAAATGCATGTACCCCCTTTTACTATCAAGACCCTATGCAGCTCTGTTCCTGATCTTGGATCTTCTCTTCCTATCACTTTATCCTGATAATGCCCTTGGCATCCTTTCACTCTCCATTTCCCACTCTCATTCTGCTACCTCCCTTTTGCAGCTCTCCATGCATGAAATGACCTCCAGAGAAAGGTTTTTACCTTCTCATCCTTTCCTGTCAAAAAGCTCACATCTGTCATGGGCCTGTCAGGTAGTGCAGTAATATGATAACAATAATATGCTAGTTCTTCAAGATAACCATGATTGACATATGTGTATATCTATATAGATATGTATATATATGTGTGTGTATATATACATATGTACATTTATATATGCATATATGTGTATGTATATATACATTCCTGTATAGGAATGCAGGACATCTGTCAAGAACTTGTAACCAGATAGACACAGGACATTCCTCATTCTCTTTTCTCTGCCTCAGGTTTTGCATTGCTTCTTCATTTTCCCAATGAACTCTATTAAACAGGGACCCCATTTCTATCACTGGAGAGTACTTAAAATGGAACTAATAACAGACAAAAAAAGCAAAGAGAGGAGTTTCAAGATTTACAGTTTCTGCAATTTGCAGTCCCTCAATTTTTAGGCTCATAAGCTTTTTCTATACCCTTTCTCCTTTTCAAAAATCCCAAGTGTGGTCATGCTTTCACATCCTAACCTCTGAGTTCCATTTAGGCCCTGTCTAGAGGATTGTCTGTAGACTGACCTAATCTGTTGAAGGAAAACACTGATAAGAGGCACAGACATATGGAGGAACAGTGCTCAAACTCATGGCCTGGCCCTGTTTAATTTACCTGTGCAAACAGGCTCATATTACATCCATTCCCTGGCAAATGCTTTTTCTTGTCCTCGCTTTTGCTGGATAAGCTCTCACAGCATTCAGTTGTGCAAAGAAACTGAGAGTTTCCCATCCCACTCTGTCCAGCAGAACCTGCAGAAAGTGCTGCATTGAGACGCAGACTTGTGGAACACAAAATCCTGCAGGACACTTCTTATACCTTCTCCAAATGGACTAAGAAGACATTTTTAAGCCCATGAGGCCAAGGTCCCCAGAACACCCAACAACAGCATCCTTTGAAGGCAAACTCTCTCTGATACACACAAAATTAATTATCAACCCATTACTTGTACACATACAAACAGAAACAGAAACAGAGGCATGTGGTCAGAATGGTGTTCATAACAAAAGTAGCTGAAGTGACGACTCACATCCTTCTGTCCCTTCTTCCCCACACTCTTTCCTAAGCCTGAGTGCTGGTCTGCCAGCCTGCCTTGGGCAAAAGAGCTGTCAGAGGTGAGGCACTCAGAACTGTCTTATGATTTTGCTTTTGTGTGCAAACATGGTAACAACAGTACTTTATAATGGACAATCAGATTGCAAAGAATTTTTGACACATGAAACTATACACTGCCAGAAGCTTGAGGACTCTGGGTGTGCATTGGGTAGGAAAATGATTAGCTGAGAAGTGACCTCTGCTGAAGTGTATCAAGACCATGGATTTAAACTTCCCTGAATCCTTGCCTGTGAACTGTTCTGAGTGGGCTGGTGCCTTTTTTCTCCTGACTCTGGAACTGACAAATTCACTGATCTTCAAAGCAGTAGAAACTGCTATGACTGACAAGTTTGGCCTCTTCTACTCTGCCCACCACTGAGTTTCACCATACAAAACATGCCCAGGAGGTAATTCTGTAATTGCTATTTGTGGTTATCCATGCAAGGCAGATCTGGTGTGTCATTTCTTGCACAGTTTCATCTGGGATGGGAAGAATTTGGCACTTTGTGGCTCAGATATTTTGAGCTCAAATACCTTTCCTGAGTGTTAAAACCAAGTACACATGCATTTAGCTTTGATTCCCCAAAGTCTGCCTGAAAACTTTTCCCCTAGGAAGGAAAGACATATACCTGTGATACCAAGTGCCTGACACATCCTTAGCAGGGATCAGCTGGAGCTCACCACAGTCTTGCACTCACACATTTCCCTCTGCTGGGAAAAAAAAAAAGTGGAGACAGTAGAGTTATTGGATTCTGGGGCAAAAATGAGGGCACATAATTTTGAGACCCTCTACAAGACTTTCTTATCAAGACAAACCTAAAGCAACTTTGGCTTATGAATAACATTGCAGTGTAATCAAAGCAGTTAAAATAGTGGGGATTTTGGAAGATTACCTGGTACCACTTATGTACCTTGATGAAACAAAGCTTCCCCATGCCTTGCGGTTCCTCAGAAGGGAAGCCCAGGAGTCTGAGCTCAAAGGTTCCCCTGGGACAGAACAGAAAGTAGGACCAAGTCACATGCTGCCTCTGCTCTGCAGTTTGGATGCAGCTCTTCCTATAATTTCCAGTTCATTCATTTCTTATTTACCATAATTGATTTTTGTGGTTATTTTTTCAGTGATGCATCAATAACTGAATATAATCCAGTTATTTGTCTGCTCTATAGACTAATAGATAGGAAAAGTCTTTACTTCTCTGAAAGCTTAACAGGCATAGAGCATTGTTTATTAAAGTGGGGAGGAAAATAATGTCAGATTGGACTTGGAATGTGTTGAGGAAAAGAAGACTGAGTTCTCCATTTATGAAAACTGAAGCCCTAAAATTGGTATTACTCATTTCATCTGAATAACTAAGCAGTAATGACCATGGCACAGGCTATTGCAGGCAATTAATGATCAGCTCTTGGAGTTGATGGCCTGTGAGGAAGTTAAGGGACATTAAACTCTGCTGGCTATTAGTCATTCAGATATTACCAACTGCTGACTCTATTGCAGATTCCTTTCATTTTTTTAAAATATAGACATTAAAATTTACTAAAATTACTAAAAACATCCACACTGTAATGTAAGTAATGTAATGAAACAGACTTCCCTGCAAAAATGACAAAAAAGTAGGTCAGTGCTGTGATTGCCCAAAGACCTCTTGAGGATGTCTTGGCTTCCATTTGAGTCCAGATGACCAATTAAAGAAGGTGAGAAGGCGCCTCTACATTTTTTCAGTTCTCCTGGATTTAAGAGCATCCCCTCTCTGGGAACTGATTATTCACATCCACCAGCATGACATGTCTTAAGAAGAAATAAGGAAGGAGATATTGTGTGTTTTCCTTCACTTGTGCATGAGTTTCAGGCCCCTGGGAAGGGAAGGGAAGGGAAGGGAAGGGAAGGGAAGGGAAGAAAGAAATATTAGAAGAATGGAAGATACCTGGGAGGTTTATATATATGCTTTTATATATTTATATATATATATGTATGTATACACACACATAAAAATGAAAGAATGGATCTGATACCAAGAACAAAGTGTTAAAATATTTTTTTGTAAAGACGACTTATAAGGTATATTTATTTTGGCCTTTCTTTTAATAAGAAATAATAAACAGAGAACACCTGATCTGCCTGTCATCCAATATTTTGCAGCCTGCCTCATGATGCAGTTAAATAGTTTTGCCCCCAGTACCATTCCAAATTGCAAGCCCAGATGTTAGACACAACTTTATAGCACAAACAGGCATAAAAGGCCATAAATCTCCCAGACCTTCAAAAATGAGTCTGAAACAGATAAAGAGTGAGAAGAAGGAACCATAATAATTATTGGTTTTATTTCAATGGCAGAAATTACTTCTTTTACTTTTTCTTCTTGTTTGTCCTGTGGTAAGGAGGGATATCAGTGTTGTTTTATAATGAAGTTATGTTAGATAGGATTCACCAAGTCACATTCATTGCTGGTGTAGTGTTGCTTCAGACAAAGCCAGGCTAATCACATGAGAATGCTTTATTGCTGATCTCACTGGAACTCTTAAAAAAAACACTCTAAAGAGAATCAGGAGAATGAAAAATTTAAGGAAATGCACCTTAGCAACATTTACCACTTCTACTGAAGGTGGAATTCTTATATGCTGAAGAATTTGTTTATTTTGTTATATATTACTCTATCCTCAGGCCCAGAATATAATTGCTTTTTCCTTGTAAAGAAGAGAAAAACTGAATCAGACCTAGCATATTGTCAGAACAGTGATGACAAATTAAAAATTCACCTTTTGCTGTAGCCTGTGTTTTAAAGATGCATCCAGATCTCAGTCTGTTTACAGAAGGTCTATTCAGCTGTAAATCCATAACCTACTGATAGGTTCTTCTGTAGTACTGCCCTGGCTTCTTTTTTTTTTTTTTTTTTTTTTTTTTTTTGGTTTTTTTTTTTT
>VYXF01007307.1:2324738-2365353 GCA_013397295.1 Polioptila caerulea
TCTCCTTGAGTCTCCTCTCCTTGAGTCTCCTTGAGTCTCCTCTCCTCTCCTTGAGTTTCCTCTCCTTGAGTCTCCTCTCCTCGAGTCTCCTCATCCTTTCCCCAGGAAGATCCTGCAGTGTGTCCTTTGTGAGGCAGCTTAAGAAGTTCTCACATCAGGATGGAATAGAAGATCTGCTCCTACAAAGACTGAGCAGCTCATGGCCATGTAGTCAATGTCACTGCAGCATCTCCTGCTGAGCCTCTGGGACCAATCACTAATTTAAAAGTGGTCTGGATTTCTTCCTGTGTGGTGACTGTCACAGCAGCTAGAACAAGGCTGCTTACACGAGTATGTTAGACCAGGACACAGATGTAAGAGACAGGTGCTGGCTGGAAGAGCACCAGGAATGTGTTTAGATATCCCAGATAGCAGTTTCCAGTGCGTAACAGAGGCATATCCCCATCCAGCCTTGCACTCTTACCTGTTTACTTTAGTGCTGCTGGAAGCTAAACACCCTCCTGCTTTTCTTTAGTTGCTGTGTAACAGGCCCATCTGTTGTCACAATCCAACCTTGTGCTAGACCAGGACTAGACTAGTCTCCTAGACTCCTTGGCTGGTTTTCTCTCTCCTCTATTAAATGTTAAGTTTCAAGCGACTTAGTAGACACTTTCAGGAAAGGGCAGACTTACTTAAATACACTAATTTATCTGAGTATTTTTACCTCTGAGTTGCAAATGTCACTCAACCCAAAGTGATTATTTTGTGTTTGCACTGTTGATTTCATAAACACTAGGGTACATTTTAGACCTGTTGTGTTTAACTGCTAATAGGATTTGCAGCTATGTTTGTGAATTCCAGCTACCCCATTTATTTCACTGAGCTTCAAGTTTATACACTGTGAAGGACTGGAATGAAATATTAGCGCCATACAGTTAAACTGAAAAAGTTTGTATTGTTTCTCCATTTTCCATTGGAAAAATGACAAAGGCACGAGGCTTAAAAAAAAAAAAAAACAACTCTGTAGCAATATATGGACTTTTGAAAACATTTTCTTCCAAAATTCACCAGCTCTCATATAATTTATGTGGTGTATGCAATAGATTTAGAGAAGACCTTAAAATGACCCATTAATCCAAATCCAATTGGAAACTGGAATAGCTGCAACTAATCTGTTGTCACAACAGCAGTACACAGAAGTCATAGGAACAGACTGAGAAGATAATGCTGCTAGAATGTACAAGTTTTCCCAGAGGATCTTCAGCAAGCTACAAACATTTTCCTAGTTTTCAAAGAAATATAAGATAAAAATTACACTTGAAATATTTCTGTACCTACTTTATGTGAATTAAATAATTGTTTATTTTTTTAGCATTTCAATGAACATTTCATCCTGTATTTCTCCCCTGGTTTTTTATTTCCTTAAGTGTATTTATATTTTTAGCACATCCCTTCTTTCCCACATATCATCACATCGCCTACACATTAGGATTTGCAGCACAGAGTTTGTATAAACCAGGAAAGGTCTGAACCCTAATTGGATCGGTTCTAAAGCAGAAAACAGGGATAAAACTCTTATTAATTTGAAGTCTGTAGACCTTGACCAAAGTTAATGATGAAATATTTCTTTCTGTACTACAGTAAGTTTTATTTAATGCCTTGAATATTTGCCCATACCAGACATTGGCTCTGGAAGTATCTGCAGGCTGGAGACCACTGGAGCTTCTCCTTCTGCAACTGACAGGCTTGGTACAAAAACTGGAGGAGGAAAGCTGGAAAGATGTCCCTCAAGCTGGCCAGAACATACATGGAGCCATGTCTTTGTCCTTTCCTGGAGGACCTGCGCAGTCTGCATGCCATATTTTTGGGTATATGTGCAGTGGTGGCCAAGAGAAACACCTCTGTGTGCAGATGCTCTCCAGCTGACCGATGAGGGATGTTTGGACAAAGAGAGTCTGACTGGCAGATATGAAATTATGGCAACCCATAAATTATCTTTGGATGTTGAATGTGCCAGCTGGGAAAAGTGGATCTGTCTCAATACATGGATAACCCTGTGCCTACACAACTGCCAGATAGTCTATTGCTGATGCTTTTCCAGAGGAATTTGTCCTTAGCCCTGGGCCACGTTCATCTCATGTTCCAGGAGGGGAATATGCCTGAATGCCCTACAACCCTTCATGAGCTCCCTGCTCTCATGCTGAAGGCCTCATGTGGCTTCCTCTTCTGAACTTGTCTGACCTTCCTACTGAGGCAGGGGTTTTTCTGCTTCCTGAAAAAGCCCACCATGAAAAGTGTAAGGGAGTACAAGAACCATCATCATGTTGGGCATTACCAGGACTTTTAATTGTCATTTTCAATGTGAGCAGATCCACTTCCCACTACATGATTCACTTGGATACAAAAGGCTAGTCATGTCTGGTCTGGTCACATGAATGCTTCTGTATTTGTTTGCTGTGTTTTTTAATTGTTATTCATGATTTATTTAGAACCAACCCTGTTCAAAGTCATAACAAAGACAGTATGTTCAGTCTCTCAAATTATGGGCCATTCTCCAGGGCAATAACCCAAGACTACAAAAATTCATACAATGCCTTCAAAACAGAGAAGGCAAAACAGCAGCCTCATTATCTGGCAAGCAAGATCTATGATTTTGTTGAGACTTGCTTAAAAGAAACATCAGATTTTGTTTTGTCTTCTCACTATGAATCTGTGCACAAGAATAAATTATTCAAGCATTTGGGATTTAGGATATGACAGAGTAAAAATGTCCATCACTGTACTCTCCATTTTCCCTTGTTCCTCCAAACGATCCTCCTGTGCTGGGCTGCCTAATGATCCATTAAATGTTGTCCTACTGATTTCATGAAGTGACTTTCTATCCCATGGAAAGATGGTTCATGTCAGAGTTATGAACCGCAGAAGGGCAGGCAGGAAAAACTGCTCAAGAAGCTCTCTCAGTTGAGACGAGAGACATCTGGATGCTCACAACTCTTGAATGCAATGAACTTCAAAAAAGGGGCCATGGGACAGTGGCCACACTAAGAAAATAAAGATGTTTTTATTGGAGCTGTGCTTGCTGACTTGGAATTGGCCTCTCTGCAGGCCCAGGGGGATGATGCTCAATGTTGACTGCCCAGCAGGATATTGGGTAGGGCCTTCCAATTGTTGAAATGAGCTGTAGAATGAGGGGGAGATAGGAGAGATGTGCTTTTCAAAACATTGTAAATACTTAATCCCAATCAGGTTTCTTCCAACAGACCCGCCTTTTTTTTTTTTTTCTTCTTATCATCTGTGGTCAGAAATACACAAAATTGCAACTCACAGGGGTATTTCCTGCTAAATTATCATTCTTGCTTTTACTCCTACAGCACAACATTTCTAAACTTCACTAACTGCAGTATCTTACTTTTTAAAAAATTATTGTTTAGAAATTCTATACCTTTTCTTTAAAGATCGATGTGATAGTCATTTGTAGTCATTTGTGGATACTGGAGGGATACTGTGGGGGAGGATTGCTGTTCTTGTACTCACATCTGTGTGTCTCTTCTCAGACACTTTAGGAGGCAGATTATGTCACAGTAGTTTCCTCCCCCAAAAGAAAGCTGTTTTCTAAATAATGGCAAGGATGGACAGATCCTGATTATAAGTACCTGTGGAATATTCTTCTCTAAAGCATCTGTAGTTTTACATCAGTAAAATACAAGCCTAAGTCCCCAGGTGCATTTCCCAGGTGGATATCCTGATGTAGTGGTGTGTGTGGATCAAATAGGTTTTATTTTACAATGAGCAGCCATTGTATGGCCGACCTCCTCTTAGCTCATAATCTTCAGTCAGCGACCATTCCTTAAATGAAATTACTGACTAAAATTCAGTCCTATGGACCACCTGAAAACCTTAAATGTGCTGCTGACTTATTGCTTTAGTTCTGGATTTCATGTTGACCTTTGAGTGTATTTCCTCTAATTTGTTAATGAAGATACTAAAATTGGTATCACTAACAGGTAAGAAGAATGCCCTAATAGTACTTTTTATTCCTCATCAAAAGACTTAGACATTCTCATATAATTAGGTGAGGTGGTGTAGATGACTGATTGTTATGTAAACTTCGAGGAAGAAGCAAGAAGGAAAAGGTAAATCAGTAGAACTAGAACAACAAAAGAAGAACTCAGTTACCATGCTTTGTAACCTGAAATAAAACCTGTTAAAAACAGAAGATTATTCACATGATCCAGTAGTACAGGGAAACCATCTCTATGCAGAGTTTTTTTCCTGATCAACCAATTAAGTTACTTCTGTAGATGAAGGCTAAAACTTCCATCTCCTCCCTTATGAATTTAAAGGCCAACAGCCATTCCCTCCTTCTGTTTCATGACACAGCAAAGCTCTGCAGAATGATCAAAGTTTAACCATATGTTGGAGTCCATGTGACCTTTTAACTTTTTTATTTTAAAAGGTTATCAAAACCAGAGGTGACCTTTGTGCTGTTGTCTAAAAGGGCAATGAGTAAGGGTCATGCTGTTCTTTCTCCAAAGTCAAACAGGCTGGAAATGGCACTGGTGGAAGAGAACTGCCCTTCTCCCTGGCCATGGAAGGGACTTGTGGTCTTGTAGATGACACAAGAGTTTTTGACCAACACTGCCCATGCTTCTGCCTAACCCATCTATACCTGCACTGGGAACTACTGAGCCTTCCTTACTCAGGGATCACAACCAACCCTATCAGATTAAGTATTACTCTTTTCCATCTCTGTCTCTCTCTCTCCACGATTGAATTTGATTCCTGTCCCTGTCTGGACTTGCCTTAACCTTTGCCAGAGACAGAGAAATCTCCCATTTCATTTTCTCTTCTGCCTGAAGACTTCCCTCCTTTTTCTCCTCACCTCTCTCCTGCACACTGTCAGAGATGACAGCCTTTCCTCTGGTGTGGCTGGGACTCTCTGGGGTACCCAGCAGGGAGACACTCCCAGACAATACAACAGGTCAGCCACAGCACAGGTAGGAATGTAGCAGAGGTATGACCTGATCTACCCACCCTCCTCTTTGTCCTCTGGACATCAGCATGCTGTCTTTTCCTGCAGCATCTGATTGACAAGACTAGCAAGGCTGTGGACATAAACCAGAGAATTACTGAGCAGATGAGGGCTGAGAAAATCCAAGGATGTAATGGAAAAATGGGCAAGACAAATATAGAGCTGAGAATCCAGCTGAAAAGTGGAAGAAAATCCCATATCTTTACTTGGGTTTGTGCAAATATTCTATACTTTTATATCCATGAAAGTGACTCATGACTCCCTCAGAACTGAATTTGAGGATGATGAGGCAAAATCTGGCAGACAGCCTTCCCCTGCTCTTCCTGGTCTTGCTCAGCACTATTTCTCTCCTCCCACACTAACACATGAGAGATGATTCAGGGGAAAGTTTTGAAATACCATCATAAAGGCAAAAACATGAACGTAGCTTTCAAGTGCTTTTCTTATTTAAACTGATAGAAAGAAGCCTGATAGGAAAGGTTTTTAGGCTGCTGGACATCACAAAACTCTGAAAGAGGGAGAACATCCTGTTGGGCACATTGTTGCAGATGTCCTTCTGTCCAGTCACACTGTGTGTGTATCACCCAACAACAATTGAAGACCCTGATAATTTCCATATACATTGTTAGAAGGGTAGTGCTCCCAAACAGAACTCTTTTTTTTTTTTTTTTTCCTACAGGAGTCATGAAAAAAAGCAGTTAACTAGAGAAACAAAACCCTAGAAGGATGTTGGGTTGAGGTTATCTCCTCATTAGACAACAGAGAAATGACACCAAACAAAGGAGAAGTTTTGGGTTGAGCTTAGGTGTTGTTTGATAATGCTGAATTTAACACAAATTCATAAACAACTATTTTTCAACTTTTTATTAGCACAGAACAGTAGGACCCTGCTCTTGTTTTAAATTGATAAAAAGTTTCTGCTTCTAGTTGTGTCTGTTGTACATATTGCACCTAAACTGGCAATTTTTCAAATTTATCAGTTTATAGACAGAAATCTCCACGCATCCTTATCTTAGTTTGTCTGTATTTTAAATTCTTATTGTGGTCTGAAAGGCACTAAGAATTTTGTCAAACAAATTTAAGGATTTGTTATTTGTCAGCTAAAAATCTGCTACCTCAGCTTCAAGAAAGAAAAGTTTTGGTTTCTCTGAAGTTCTGGTCCCTGTCAGGGCTCTCAGGCACTATGGTGATACAGAAACCAATAATATGCTCGATAATGAACGCATTGAGTGCCAAACTACACAGGTGCAAAAATAATTTGTACCAGCTGAGAGAAAACAAATTCTCCCTCCTCACTTTGCAAGGAAAATCTGATTGTGTGAAAAAAAACCCCAAAAAAACCACCCCAGAAGTATCTATGGTTTTTTTTTTTTTTTTATTTTAAAAAATCTCTTGACCAAGAACAAAGGTATTTAAGAAATGTCTCTGCAGTGACTGTTGAGATGTGGTTATTAGCTCACTCACATCCACATCCTTTCCACACACAGCAGGCTTGCTGGGCAAGTGATGCCTGTGACCTTGCAACTACAGTCATGTTCCCTGGGGAAGCAGTGGAAAATGGTAGGAATCAAGCTGATGCAGGGGAACCACTGAACCACAACTTTCATAAGGTCCTGGGGTCAAGGTTCCAATTAATAAAATCCATTTTCTCAATAAATTAAACACTGCTTGGAAAGTAAACACTTATTTGGGAAAATAAATGTTACATAGGTTTTCACCAAAAACAGTTTTGAAGGAAGATTTTGGACTAATTGTCATGGTTTAGGAATGGTACTCCCCAGTTTAGTGTCCCCGCTGAGAGTCTCCAAACCACACTGCTACTTTCTTGGTAGCATGCTCCTTGTCCCTCTCCCTCTTCCCCTGTGATGGAGAGGAAAATTGGAAGCGCAAAAAATAAAGATCATGGGTTAAGATAGGAACAATTTACTGGAAACAGCAATGAGATAAGAAAACAAACAGTAAGAGCAGCAATACTGATGACAGAGGGTACAAGAAAACAGACACTATTGCTCACCACAAAACCCCCTGACAATAGATAATACCAGCTGCCCCTGCTCCATGCCACCCCTCTGCCCCTCAGGCCAGGGTTACCCTTCTGCCATGCTGGCTTGACCAGAAGGATGCCCTTCTCCCTGGAAGAGAAAGGCTCTTCTCCCCATGCCTGGCAATGATGAGGTGGCAGAACAACCTCCAGCTACTGACCATGGCCCATCCCAGCTACTGCAAAAACTAAACCTGTCCTGATGGAAGCAGGACCCTAATTTAAACAAAAAGTAGGGTATTGGTCCTGCAGTTTGTGATGTTTCTCAGCATCTGACCAGAGGAAACAAGAGTCTACAGAGCCACAAGATCTAAAATTGAGACAATTACTGCATGCTTCTCCCAGGTCTTAGCTGTGTTAGAGGATTATTGTATGATACTTTAATTAGAAATACCAATGTGTTTAAGAGAAAAAGGCCACAACAAGTTGCCTGTGATGACCATTTATCATTTGGTTCAATGATTTGATCTTTTACATTAAGCCTCACATTCTGAAAACACAGGGCTGAGTAAGAATCCCAGATTTCATTTTTTAAAAAGTCACCTTCAACTCTTGTGATAAATAAAGCAAACCTGTAAGGGTAACATCTAATCCTTCCCATCCCACACATGTGCAACCTCTCCTTAACAGCACAAGCCCAAGTATCAGGAGGCCATTAACACAAGCCACAGGCACTGCTTTTAATCTCATGCTTGTTGAAATTTGCCTTATTGTTTTTCTCTTAACACTTGGCACTGGCAATGATTAACACTGCCAACATTTTCCTTGCCAGAAAAGAAGGGAGTTTTTTGTGGGGTTTTTTTTCCAGTGAAGCCTAGAGATTCCTCTGACTTTGAGGCAGCCTTTCCTGCCTTGTCTATGGAGAGAGCAGCTAAGGAGGAGGACAGAAATCTCATGACCCTTTGAACAGAGGTATTTCCAAGAGGGAAGGAAGGAAAAGTGGCAGTTTATAAACTTCTTGTGGGTCCAGGGCAGTGGGATAAGAGTCTCTTCTCTTTCTTTTTCACTGATGATAGTGTCTCTCTGCCCTTCTTCAGACACAGCACCGTACCATCATGGATCACCCCAAGAAATGCTGCTTGGCAGAAAGTTATGGTCAGTTGCTTGGTTGACCTACAATCTGCTCTAGGTTTATACAGAAAGTGAGAGCTACCAGGATGAGTCCAGTTGTGTTTTCTCAACAATCTGTACCTGTGGGCTAAAACATCTCACACTGATGCAAGGACCTGGGTTAAGCTAAGCTTTGCATGGGTAACATCTCTACCTGCTTCTTCTCAATTTTTGCTCCACTTGTGATTTGGGGTGACCAGGAGAGGCATTTTTAGCTGGTCATTTGCAGCTAGATGTTTGCCAGCTCCTTTTCCTCTCCTGAACACCACAGAAACACCAGATCAGATTTGATAATCTGGCCTATTATTTTTTTGCTATTACATCAGGGATAGAAGAGCACCCTCTTCACTTGTCAGCAACTAACAGGTCAAAAGTTGGCTGGTTTACCAAACATGAAAACAATTTGCTGACAGCAGGGACCTGCACCCTAAAAGGAGAGAGCACACACTTGGCTGGAAGCCACCTCGCCACCCCAGCAAAGGAGAAATATTAGGTATTGGTTGCTGCTTTTAAGTTGTCCCAAGTGCAAACTTGTTTGTGATTTTTAGGCTGCCTGTCTGTTAAGACTTTCTTGTTTATTGCTAACAACTGCACAGTGAGCCAATACTTTTTAAAAGCTGCTGTCATTCACCCACACTGCCCTGTCTGAAAAAGAGACATTAGATTTTGGTAGCTCACTCCTTACCCCACTGCATCAGTGGGATCCTGCCACCAAAGACAAGGGGTGAAAGATGAAAACCAAGTCATTCTGTTGCAAATTGTCAGGCTTCAACAGTCTTAAATATGCTGGAAGGGCCTAGATTTATTCAATTTTAAATCACTGTAGTGCCAGATGCTTCTTATGTGAATACAGAGATAAAAATTCCTGTGTATCCCTGATGGTATATTCTATTAGTATAGTCTAATTGTGTATTCTTCCTTCCCTTGTATTCAGCAGCTACAAAACTTGGAAAGAAATGCCTGTAGTAGATGAAGAGGTTGTGAAAGCTACAAAGAGGTATGGAGAAGGGGAGAGAAGGCTTAGGATGAACCCTTTCTTTCTCACTGCCAACCCTCCCCACTCCCCAGCCTCACATCTCTGCAGCCTTTCCCTTGGATTCCCCTGCCACTTCTCAAGAATATTCCACAACTAGGATGATGCTTAAGAGACAGTAACTTGTAAGGCACTGATTTTGGCCCTCAGCTGTGATTCACACTCTAAGCAGCCCTTAGACCTCACATTCTGTAGAGCACTTTGGCAGAGGAACAGGGCTGGGCTTGGTTGCCTGAAGTTCATGGAGTTAGAACAAGCACACTTTTTATCCTTATTAAGACAATGGGCTGAGTGTGGTTATTGGTTGTATTGTATTTGTGTGAAGATTCATCAGCCCTGATGTAAGAACCTGAAGGTTAGGGCATTCATTCCACTGCCCACACCTTGGCTCATTCCCTGTGTGGTTCCCTGGGGTGCATCATGCAGCCACATCAGCACAGGCCACCTGCAGCTCCTGTGTCCTCCCTCCTGCCCCGTGCAGGTGTCTCAGAGACCCCAGGGTATATCCAGTAGCTTGAAACAGCTCCCCGTGAGCAGCTGCCTGGAGCCCTCAAGGGCTAAGAATAATATAATTTCTTTTTCTAGGAATGAATAGGCTGTGCCAGAGGACAATTAAGCACCTAAGAGAGGTCAGATGAATTACTCTCTGGAGGTTCCTGTTCTACTTTTTTGGTCATGTTTACAGACTTCAGACTTACAGCTTTCTTATACCTTGTATGAAGTGAGACAAACCCCAATTACGCCACGGCAGTTGCAGTAATTTTTTAGAACTTTCTTTTAGGATCAAGTCACAGAGCAAAGCTATTTACAAACCACCATTTATCCTCTTTTTCCATTCACACATTACCTTTCTATTTTTGTGCTTATCTCTCACGTTACCTTTTCAACGACTGCCAAAATGACAGCTATGGCTGTGCCATGGCACCTTCCTGGCACCCCACATTTAGCCCCCAGGTGCATTTCCCAGGAGGTGAAGAGAGAGCAGGCGTTGGTGTGCAGACAAACATATGCTTTATAACAGCACTGAGATGCTGAGGAGCAGTAGCTGCAACGTTGATCATATCAAGGCAGCGTTACCAGGAGACACCTCACAGCACGGCAAACGCGCGCTCTTGGAGGCTTTTTGCCCTCTGGAAGGTGGTGGGTGTAACATTTTTATTCTCTCTCTCTCAGACATGAAGGATGAGCAGCTTAACAAGGTCACATTTGTTAGAGGCACGCATATTTCCATCTGCTCAGGCGGATAGCAAAGTGCCTGGCACAAAGCTGGGAAACACTCTGAAAAGGAATTGTTTCAGAGGGGAGTGTCTAGGCAAGGCTAGAGAAACAGTGGTGGTTAGATACCATGTGCTGAGACAGGCACAGATACATTAGATCAAAGGTTCATACACTTATCAACAAAACAATAAATGTTGCTTCTTTTTTTCAAAGTCCTTCTAGCTGTATTGCTTTCCACTAGCGAAGTGGCAGAGAAGATGCATAAGCTTTAGCAGTAATGAACCTCCAAAGCTGAAAGTTCACTCCTTAGCTTCTAAGGCAGAAACTGCACTGCAAAATGGTTCATGGCTACTGCTGAGACTTTGCTAGCCTGGAGCAAGCACTGCTTCATCCAGCTAGCCTTAGACAGGAGATCCACGAAGATAAAATGCTAGTTTGAGTGTCAGCTTAAATGTTTTTCGTGGTGGATGAATATAGAAAAAAAGTCTATGAGGTGAGAAGCTGAGAAAAAACTCTGAACATAATTTTTGCTAAACCCCTTTGAGATGAAATCTACAACTTTACTTCTTTCATACCCTGGACTCAAGGATCTTCAGAGCACAGATATTTCAAAATCTAGTATTTAACAAAATCTGGTATCTTGACTCTGCCAAGATAATAGAAATGAAGATGTCCTTTAGGGTCAATGTTATAAGTATTTTCTTTCTATTTGATAAACATATTAAACCACTGACTGTACATGCTGAAATAAGGCTTGGGGATTGCAAAGGATTAGAGAAGAGAGCAGTGTCTAAAGAATAAAATTATTCTTTAATATTTTTCTCTTCTAGGACTTCTAGGAACATTTAATAATTAGTAGGGAAAGGACACTAGAGTAAAGAATAAGGAAGACACAGATGCATTTTTTTTCCTTTGAGGCATCACTAGGATGATTTTTGTGATGACATACATCACCAATTAAAGTGTATCTTATTGTATCCTCTTTCAAGTTTACTCAGGTTTAAGGCAATTGCATTATCCTCTGCTGACTCCTGGAAAACGTAGGCCTTATTTGAATACAAACCATCATTTTTAATCAGCAACTGTTTCCTTTCCATAGAAAGCTCTCTGCAAATTTTGCAATTTTGTAATTTTCCAAGAATTTCTGTAGCAAAAATACAGACTAAGCTTATACTACCGGAAACTACTGTCTAAATAACAGACAACAGGAGATATTTCTGCTTTTTGGGCCAAGGTCCGTCTCCTCCCTATCTGACTTTGACATTGATGTCTCAGTGAAGAAAACTATATAGCACAAAAAGAGATGCTTGATTTTTAGACTTTAGAATAGTGGCCTGTGTTACCAGAATAGAGCCAGAGCCCACTGACCTAGCAGCAGAAAGCCAGGCCCTTGGCTAAGTTTTGACTGGGGATGCACCTCCATGGCTGCATGGATGCAAGCAGATGGATCATGTGGTGGTGGTTCATCTGCAAAAATGCCCCAGCCACCCACTAACTCCTGGGATGGATGAACAGGGGCACATTAACTGAGGGCTGAGTGAGATCCAGGCAGCTAAGCAAGTCCATGTGGTGCTAGCACTGCCACTCACATATGCTGGCTGAGCCTCTGCTTCCATAGGCACATCTGTATTTGGGGAAAGCATGGATCAGAGGATTTGAGGATCAGAGTAGTAGGCAGCTGGGCTGGAATGTTCTCATGTGAGCATGCACATCCAGCCTGTTCCCAACAGGTTCCCACAGCCTAGGGACTGCTAGGAATCATCATATGTGCTGCAGAAGGGGTGAGAAGCAGTGGTTGTGGGGGAAAACCCCTATCAAAATATGCCTTTGGCTTCAGAGTCAAGAAGATAGGCCAGCACCAACTTGAATAATGCACCGTGTCATCCTATCAAGGGTTTTCCTGAAAATCCTCCTCAGACTCCCAGACAGATTTAGTTGCTGTCATTGGTATAGACTGACAGTAGGCATGTTGCTAAAATCAAACATTACATAAAGTTTCAGCCATTCCAAAGCAGGATGACATTTCTAAAATTAGGAGCAAATACTATGTGAAACATATAGCCAAACAATTTAAGAGCTACTTAACTTGCTTTTGGCAGATGCTAGGGTATGGATACACAGTGAGGGCAAACCCTTAATACCTGGAAATGATTCCTAAAGCTGAGGTTTTTCTTTTGCTAAGTTTAATTAATAGCTAATGACAGACACATGATGGTGGATAACCACTACCTGCCTTAATCTAAGTCAAAGCTTCGAAGGCAAGGGCTCCTCCTGGTGTATTTGACTCATTTGAAGAGGGCTATCAACAGCAACTCATCACCTCTGGAGTGGGGCTGATAGGCAGCAGTGAAAGTCAGCTCCTGGAGAGGGGATGGCAAAAGTTGGCTCTGCAGGAGCAGCCTAGAGCTCTGCAGCAGCAGTCAGGAGGCAGCTCAGGGGCCGAATCCCTGCTCTCCTGCTGAGGGGAGATCCAGGGCTACAGCCAAGATCCAGGGCTATAGCACAGCAGAGTCCAGGATGAGCACCCTGAAAAGGGCCCACTTTATCCTCATGCTCTTCTGGATGGGATTGCAGGCACTTTGGGAGAATGTCCACTGTTCTGGACTCATCTTTTTTTTCACTTTTAGCAACCAGAGGTCTTGACTTCTTGACCCTTTGTAGGGCTTCTAAGGACTTGACTACAAGAATAAATAATAGCCAGCTGTTCAGAGACCATGATGGCAAGCAGAATAATAGTCTGGGTCCAAAATGGTACACTTCCCTAAACTGAACTTGTCAGGATGTGAACGGGGATAGCAATCCACTGATGCCAGAAGTCCTGAAAGGCACAAAACTGCTTCACAGCTTAATGCAGCCCTCTCCATTTTTGATGCATGAAAGTATGAGATATTGAACGAATAAATAAGGAGTATTGGAATTCATTAATTGGTTAACATGGAAATTTCTAAGTGATAACTAGTATTCATTTATAGAGGTAGAGGCATCTCTGAATAATCAGATCGTAACACTCTGCAGTAACCCTGTGTTTTCATTTGTTTAAAAAATTTCTCCTGTTATATGCTTCTGTTAAAATGATAAGGGAAAGAGGAAAAACTGAATTTTTTTCTTTGGCATTCTTTATTGTCACAATCTCCATGGTGAGCATTTTTGCATGTGAACCATTGTCTCTGTATAATTTTATTAATGGTATTGTTGCTGTTACTGTTTATTTTCTTATCTTGTTGGTGTTTCTAGTAAAGTGTTCTTACCTCAAGCTGTTATCTTCAACTTTTGTGCCTCTAACTCTCAATTCCATCCTGCCACAGTGGAAAGTGGGAGAGGAAGTGGTATCAAGAGAGAGAAGTTGTTTGAGAGAGTCTTGGTGGGGGTACTGATTTGGGGAGTACCATTACTAAACCACGGCACTGAACAGGCACTCTCCCAAATTCTGCTCAAAATAATAGTGCTCCCCATGCAAAAACTGGTTCCAATACTTTATTTCCCTTAATAATGAGACTGAACTCTTCTTGTTACTTGAGTCTCTCAAGCAGATTTCCTGCCCTCTTGTCAAGAGAAAAAACATGAAGCAAGGATCGTTTTACACCCCAAATGTAACAGGCGGCTTCTGTTGAGCTGTCCTGTTAATTTGAGTGATTTTTCCACCTTCCCACATCAAATAATGCTGCTCTTTAGTGTAAGTTGCGGGCTCTGTGTGGTGTTAGACAAGAAGATCTTCTTGTGGAAAAAAACATTGATATGCACCATGCTCTCTGGCCACCTCTGTTAACTCCTGTATTGTTTTTTCTCCCGATATCTTGGAAGGAGATGGTTGGAAACAGAGACTTAGCCTGAAACCTTCTGACCATGACAGATTCTAGTGGTGCAGGAAGCTTTCTGTGATACCACAAATTTTCTTTCTATGGTGACTCCAGCTAGAATATCCTCTGCCAACCTTCCCACTTTCATCAGTAGTTTCTAATGCCATGTTCCCACTTTACTTGTGCTGCTATATTTTTTTGGGGGTAAGAACACACTGAACCAAGCAAAGGAACAAACTGGGTTATATTATCTTTTTAAAAAGAGTATTTTGAGTGGCTCAGTTTTCTCAATACAGACCCAGGCGGACCTGTACTCACTTAGCTGAGCCAGCTCTGTCCTGTCTTGTGGTAACCTCCAGACTCGTTCAAGAGGAGAGATGAAATGGGTTTTGCTGACAGTGGTATAGCTGTGGGGAGAGTTATCCATGGAAACATGCATCACACTGGAAAGATCAGCTAGATTTGCCACCTAGAATGCTGCTTTGTGAAGGGAAATGAATCTGTCAGTGAGCAGAGGAATGGCTTTAGGAGACTGGAGAAAGGCAAATTAATTGCTGCAGGAAAAATTCCTCAAAGCTTTCTTTTCTTTTTGAAATCAAGATACACCAAGTGGGAGGTGTGGCACTTGGTGATATGGTTCAGGGGTGATTATAGTGATGTTAGGTTGATGCTTGGACTAGCTGATCTTGGAGATCCCTTCTAGCCTTGATGATTCTATGATCCTGTCTAAGCTTGCACAAGTAAGATACACAAGCTTTCTGTATATCTTTGTGCAAGGGGAAGGTGTGAGGTTTACCTGAGCCTGCAAAACTGTGCTTGCTTAATCCAGACATCTTTTCACACATTGGCAAGGGAAATTGTGATGTGGAGTACAGCTTCATCTAGAGCACACCCCTGGAGAAGTTAGCATTAGCTGTCTATTTAACCTTCAGGCTTATCTCCATGTGGGACTGAGCTGAAAAATGGCACACTCACACCTTTGCTAAATTTTTTAGTGACAATTCAACCCATCCCTTTTTCTTTATCTGATAGTCATGGAAAGTGACTGATTCCTCAGGAATGTGGTTGTCACTGGGAGTGCTCAGGGCTGCATTCTGGGTACAGAAAGCAGGGAAACTGAGGCAGCTAAAGTATGACAGATTACTCTAGCCTAGGTTGCAGCTACCACCTTAAGAGGCAGTATCTACAGGCCCAAAATAAGACAGATGTAGCCTGACAGGTTAGATATGGGACACAGGAAACCTCCTGCTAATTCCTTCATTTGTCTGTGTGGCTGAAGTTGCTCTATTATAATTTACAAATGTCATATGTGACCTGCTTTGCATGTCAAGTCTTCTACATTCTAGCTCCCCATCATGTGCCTGTAGCTATTAACTTCAGTTCTAAAGTGCTGAAGAGCTGTAACAGGCATTTCTGTGACACATACAAGTGTCTGAAAGCCTGGGCCCCAAAGTTGTTTATTTATAGGCTGCTGGACATGCTTGGCTTCTGTTTCCGAAGCAGGCACTCGTCCATCACAGCCGTGGCCATTGCAACCCATACTCAACTTGCACAGTTTAGGTTTTCTAATCTCCTGTGCCATCCCTTAACAGAAGACCGAAGGTGGTAGAACAAGAATCATCTTCTCCAGTAGAGGAGAACTGCAGAGTTTGCAGGAGAAGGGATTGTGAGGGCAGACTCGGCCATCAGCAGACCGGGCAGGGATGGCCCCAGCCATGCTGCTTGTTCCCTGCTGGCACACTGCCATGCCTCAACAGGCTTCCAGAAGGGAGGGATGCAGGTGGCTCCTGCTGCAAGACCCAGACTTACTACCTTGCTGTGTGCTTATAAATGATCTCACAGCTCTGGGGAGTTATTTATTGCAGGGCTGATGGCTGGCAAAAAATCCAGACCTTTTTCCACGATATGAAGTCTTGCACAGTATTAATTGACCATTCAGATAACGTAAAATCATATTTTAAAATCATTGAAGCATATAGCTAGAAGTGGTTTAATTTATTTTAAAATAAAATGTACTGAAGGGTGACAAGAAGAGGTTTTTAGTAAAACACCAAAACCTCCAGCAGAGGCCTGGGGCTTGTTAAATCATGCCCATAGGTGAGGGGGTGCTAGGCTGAAGAGCTCCTGCTGGGAGCATAACTTCACTGTGGAGAGCCACCTGCCTCTGGTCTGAAAGGAAAAGAGGTGTGACCAAATGTGATCAACTCAGGTTTTTTCCAACCTAGACTCGTCTTTCAGACCACCCTAAACTTTTTCTTGGAAGTTCTCAGGCTGAATGTCAATAGCTCAAGGACAACAGATGTCTGAGTTTTGCTGGGCAGTGGCTTCCAAATTATGAAACTGATTTCTCTGGAACCGGTTCCTAAAGTCTTAGCACGTACCTAAGACCCTGGACCAGAAAAAGATTTAAATGTGTGTGAATGTGCATTGGCTGAAACATGCCAGGAGCATGTACAGTTCTCAGTGCTGAGAACAGGTTTGTGTCTCTTCCTGGGACTGTCAGATCACAGGCTCAAAACCAAGCTAGGGAGTTGATCCCAGAGGGGCAGTGGGATAGGCATGGATCCAGGTACTAAAAATATAGTGGCTTCCTTGTCCTGCAAACAGAAAACCTTCCCTTCCACCCACTTGGTTCCGCTTTGGTGCCGGGTGAGCCTTATGTGGGGAAAGAGGGCACCACTGTCTGCAGGGACAGCAGGGACAGCAGTGACGAGGGTGCAGAAAGAACACATCCTTGCAGACAGCTGTGGCTGCCAGTCTGGTAAGTGTGTGGCATGGTTTTCCTATTAAATCCCTATTAATTCAGTTTTAAAGGATGAGCCCAGGCAAGCATATGTTACAGAGAGACTCCTCGAGGCAGCTCAGGTAAACTGTATGCTTTATAACTTCTGCTTTTAGTGTCTTTATGAAGATTCTCCTATCTTAGCAAATAAATCACATTTTTTTAATAGAAGTGAGATTGAGATTTGTTTAAACTAGAAAATGCTGAGAAATTCAGGTTTTGATTATTATTTTTCCTCTGTATTTCAAATTAAGTGTGGGCTATTAATGGCAACATGGAAGTTCTTGTGTAATGCAGTTTAAGCTGGATGCTTTATACCATTTAAACATAGAGGATCATATTCACCTTTATAAAAAGACTCTGAAGTGATAGGAAATAATATTTAAATCCGGTTTCAGACCTAAACATTTTCATTAAAATTATTATGTGTCTAAGCCAAACTAATCTTGAAAAAAATGGTTTCGTGTATTTAGTACAGAGTATTTACATGATAAGAGATAAAGTGAATGCATCATTTTGCTAGCTATTAAAAATACTTAATAATTCCAGTTGGAGCACTCAGCTGTAAGAGCTGCTTTCCGTTTCAGTGAACTTTATGCTGTGGAGAGGAAAGAAATGATTTCTCCACATGGCTGAGCATCAGGTTTCTTTGAGCATGAAAGCAAGCTTGTAAAGGGTAGGTGTTTATGCTTGCTTGTTTCCATCGGGAGTGTTCTGTGACATGCAAATGACCTGCCAGCCGCTAGCAGGCTCTGAGCAGATCTCCTTCAAAACCTTCTGCTGCCAGCCCATGTCAGCTCAGACCAGCATGTGCATGGATTAGCTCTGTTGGAGCAGGCAGAGTCGTAGTTTCTCTAGTGCTGTGCTGCTACAGCTGGGTGAAAAGCACTGAGCAGCAAAAAGGAAAAGCTGTAAAAGTTATCTGCAGATCACAGGCTGTCTTGCCCTTTTCCCTCTCTGAATCCAGCTCCACCAGATGATTTCCACCTGAAGGTTGAGTTGGAGCAAATATTTTTCTGAAGTAGTCTTTATGGTTAGGATCTGGGAGGTTTTGTCTTGTTTTGCTTCAGTAGTTCTCACTGTCTAAAGCAGTGAGGGTGTTTAAAAAGTGAGGATGCCCCAACACTTTTGAGTAAGCTGAATGGTGCTTTGAGCTCTATGGGCAGTACATGGTGCCTGAGATTATTCACTCGGCCAAAAAACAGACAATTTTTAAAAAAAAAAATTATTTCAGCCTAGTAGGGGAGATAGTTTGTGGGTAAGAACGATCAGCCAAGACCAGGACAAAGCAGTATTTATCTAAGCCATCTGATAATAGTTAGTTAAAAGATGCCTGCAGATGACATGTTAAAACTGACCAGACAGTAATCTGGAGTGAAGAGAAAGAGAGAAAAGCCAAAAGGAAGAGCAGGAGGGCGAGGACCTGTATCCATCTGGAGTTTCACCCAGGATGGCTGAGACACACATTTTTGGGCAGCTATATATGTTCCTGCTTCACGATGTACCTGGGGAGCACAGGGAGCCACTCCTAAGTGCCCTATGCTGCAGTCACACCTGAACAACAAATAGCACTTCTGTCATGTCACCACTCAACTCTGCAAAAATGACTGAGTGGATGTTTTAAGGGGCAGCTAATGTTGCAGTGCATTTCTGAAAGTAAATCTATCCATGACAGCATTGCATAGTTAAACATCAGGCTTCCATAAATAATTAGGAAGGCAAATCTTTGCCTTTCATCTTTGTCACAGGGACTTGAATGAACCTCACTACCTTCAGTGGTTACAATTCATGCAGCACTAAAACCACAAGGTATGCTTTTTACGTGTCTGATGTACACCCCTCCACCCACCAGCATTGCTCATAAATATCCTTTTCTTTCAAAGATGCCAGGACCCACTGGCAAAGCCTGGAGATTCATCAAGTATTTGCTTGAAATAAGCAATCTATTGTTAAAGAAAGGAGCTCTTCACAAAAGACATGTCTGACATTTCCAAGGAGTGAGTAGTGAACTGGAGTATTTGGAAAGTGTCTGTTGTGAGCATGATGGAAGAAGGGGTTCAGAATAATATTTTGTAGGCAGGAAGAAGTTTCAGCAGGGACCTTACTCCAATAAATGCTTACTCCAGGGAAATGCTGATAGAAGCCAGTCTAGACCAGATGCTATATTTATTGCCATTGTTAGCAGTTTTTATAATAATAACAGTAATCATAGCAATAGCAATAATTAATCAGTGTGGGATGGGCTGCCTGCAGCAGGGGAGTGAAGATGTGAGGTGATTGAAGACGAGCCCTAGATCCTTCTCATTGTCTTGTGGTGTGTGTGTATGCAAAACTTCCAAAATAACTGGTACCAAGATGAGAGACTTTGACAATGGCTGATCTTTTGCATGGAAAAAAAGATCTCGCTTATCTTTGCTTGTCCCCACCTATGGTGCCACTACTGGTTGTTCTCTCTGAGTACCTACAACACAGCTGGCCAGATGTTCTCCAACCCTTTGTTCAACACAGTGGTTGAGAGGAAAACTTTGTAAGAGTTTTATTCCAAATCAGGCTGGCACACCATGGAAATGCACACAGCAGGGTGTTCGGGTTGTCTAACCTAACCTGTCCAGGGCACATGTGCCCTTACTGGAGCCACCTCTGGCCTGCCTTCTGGAGGCCTCCACTGACTGCAGAAGGACTCATGAAGCTTTATTTATGGATAGAGCTAAAGATCTGAGTCAGGCATGAGCAAAAAAGGCTGACACAGTTCAGAAAAGCAGCTGAATAAGAACAAGATAACATTGTGTCAGGACATCTGTCAGAAATTGTATGTCTGCAGCTGATCTTGCCCAGGGGCAGAAGGTACAGCTTTGTTTTTCTGTGACTCTGTGGTGTACAGTGAGTCCTATGGTCAGGAGGAGAAAAGCTGGAGGAAATCACATGGAACTTGAATGTCTCAGGGAGTTGTAACAGCTTAGGAAAAAAAAAAAAAAAAGGAAAAAAAATAGCATTGGGGAAATGTGCAGAGTAGTAGAAATTTAAATTTTGGAACTTGCCTGAGGCATCACTTCTGGAAAAATCAAGCTGATATAGCAAGTAGTGGCTTGATATGGGTTTATCCTTACATCACTATGATGTTCATTTTCACTGGAAGATGGTTCTGAGGAGGGGAGTGTGTATTTTTTGCTACAAAATTCAATGCCTTTATGACAGACTCTCCCGAGTGGCTTTGGCAAACCTTGTCCTTGTGCCTGGTACAAACTGAACTGAACAGACCTTATAAAGTCACAGGTAAGTTTTTTGCTTTCACTTCAGCTATTTGCAAGCAGAGTTGGTCTAACACACAGCAATTTGAATGAATTAGAGGGTTCAAAATGCTTCCCATCACTTTATCCTTAACTGTTCTGTCTCTCTGCCTGTGGAAGTATTTTTATGGCCTGATCCTTATCTGTCCTCTTTAAAAACCTTGGTGCAAGGGGTCAGTTCAGTAGGCACTCAGGTCTGCAGAAGTTTATCTGGCATCAGTCAATGTCTCATCTCGTAGGTTGCCACTGAAATTGTGCTGCCTAATGTTGTTTGCTGATTGGAGGATGCAACTTAAAGGCTGACTGTTTAAAACATAGGTGGCCTGGGCCATATGGACAGTTTGGTGACTATTCAGAGATTGTGCACAATTCTTCAGCCTCACCAGAAGCAAGGGGTTGTCTTTCAGAGATACACATTTACCAGGTGTTAGCAGGTAAAGTGGCTCCTATTGTGACAAAATCACTGAAACAGGGCTTTATGTGAAATTGTGCAGTCAAGGACCAGGAGAAGGACCACTCCTGTGATGTGCAGCTCCACTGCTAATAGCAATTTCACTGCTAGAAGGGAGCCAGGCCTGTCCTCCTTTCTGAGAAGTTCATCTACTGTATAAGAGGCATTTGTTCATGCACTGGAGAAACAGAGAAAGGAAAAGAACAATTTACTGAGCTCTGATGTTTGCTGCCTGTAGAACACGTGTATTTTCACCTGGAGGATAAGGCAGGATTCTCACACTTTTTACCACCTTGCTTTTCGGGCTTGATTCAGAGACCTTGGAAACTTTTCACTGACTTCAGGGGAGTTTGGATCATGCCCAAAAGCTACCCAACAGCCTGAAAGGGTGAAAACATAAACTGACTCTTTCTCCTGGAGACATCCAGGAAAAGAGCTCAACAGAGACAATTAGGATATTGTGGCATTTAGGGAGTTTTGGGGGTTTTGTTGTTCTTGTTGTTTGGTTGGGTCTTGATTCCCCATAGCAACTCATAGTTTAATGCCTGGATTATTTTTAATGTTGCATTTCTCTTCCTGGTTTGATTTGTAAGGCAGACAGCCCTCAGGGCCTTTGGCTGCAGGGCCCGTCAGGCAGCTGGAACGGAGCAGCAGGAGCTCCTGCAGAGAAATGCAGCCCATGACCCAGCTGTCAGCCAGGGCTCCTGAAGGCCAGGGATAGCAGGAAGAGCTGGGGCAGGGTGAGGCTGCCGAGCTGTCTCAGGTGTCCCCTCCCCAGGCCATGCTGGGCTGGTGCTGCCAGGAGGGGCAGAAAGTGCCCAGAGCTGGTGCAGCAGCACGGGGTGATGGGGTGGGCTCTGAGCCCACAGACTCACAGGGGAGGTTACAAACCCATGGCAGCCCTTGTGACTGTCCCGGGAGCTGGTGAGCAAATCGCAGGAAAGGCAGAGGTTTGATTTGGGCTAATGAGAGCTGAGATTTGTTTTGGGCCTGGTCCAAAGTCACGCTTTATAATCTGGGTTGTGTTCAGGCTGAACTGAGCTTTGCTTTTCCATTTTTGAGAAAGCCCAAAGAGCAGCCTCCCACTGTGCAAGCCCTATGAGCCAAGCTGCTGATGTGAAACAAGTCTCACATTTGTTTCCTTTCACATCTTTTGGTTTAGAAGCACACAGATGCATTTAACACACACCCTAAAAATAACATCCTCAGAACAGTTGGAAAATTAAGATTTTTGCTTTTTAATGATTGCCTTTAGCAGCCTGCTTTATGATCTTGCCTTAGAACTGACAACACACATCTGATCAGCCTTTAAAACAAAAAAGTGTTTTCACACCTTGCTACTTTTAAGATAAAATGCCTTTTAATGGCTTTTCTACTAATTAGCTGCCATGACTTCCCAATCTCTTGGTAGAGGCTCTTTTTCATGTATGTCAATATAATCAACAAGGATTAAGGTCTTTTATTCAAAGTAGGTTGATAAGGGATAAGCAAACATAGTGGTGCTGCTTTCTCCCCACTAACAGCCACCTCCAGCTGTGCCCCTTCAAATATCAGATCTGCTGTGTCACCCACCTGCCTGGGCAGGAGCTGCCAGGAGGGGCTGGGGGTAAGGAGACCCCTTGGTAGGGTTGAAGTGGCCTGGAGAATGGAGCAGAAGGTTACAGCTACAGTCCTGTCATAGAATTCTCTGCTGCTAAAGCACAGTGGAAAGCTCAGAGAAAACCACACAGCATAGCTCACCATCTGGGACACAGTGGATTGATAAACCTTTCTCAGGGGTGGAGAGTGTTGTGCAAGTGCCATGATCTCCCTCACAGCTCTCCTCTTTCTCACAGGTTAGCTCTTCAGTTTGAGTGAGGTGAAAATAAACATAATGCCAGTAAAATAAAAAAAGCCATCTGAGTATAAAGGGGCCAAATATGGAAGGGGCCAAAGCCTCCCCAGCCGTGGTTAGTCTCTAAGAATCTCCATGGCCTAGATGTTGCCAACAGTAAGCCAAGCCCAGGTCTTGTGCTTTCCCTCTTACAAATGGCTTTGCTCATGTAGTGTCAAGCGCTGGCTGGACTGATATCTATAGTGGTTATTGAGGGAATACAACCTCAGTAAGTAGTAACAAATCAACTGGAACACACCCTTGGATGCCCATTTTAAAATAAACATTTACAGCCTCAGTTCTTCAGCACTCCACAACAGGACCAGCCTAATGCCATAGGATTTGTCAGCTTGGATAACACTTAACATCAGCCTACTCTTATGCTGCAAGCTGATTGATTATTCCTAGCTAACACAATTATCTGCACTCATATTTTCCACGTGCTCTCAATACAACACTCAGATGCTCTTTCAAACAGATCATTTAATTGAATTATGACAATTAGGGTTATTTCAGTTCCAGGAGTATGTGAGACAAAGATACTGAGGATAAACACAGCACTTGCTCTCCCAGGGGACAGGAGAGATTCTGTTCTGTGGGAATATAAAGCTTTCAGAAGACTGAATTTCATCAGCATTTGAATCCTCTAGAAATCATGCTTCTTTTATGTATTTCAAGCTGGACATTCCAAAATGGAATCCACTAAGATTACTTGTGGAAACCTGGTCTTACATATGCAAGCAGAATTGGAGAACCAGCTTAAGATCCTCTGTGCTTAAGAGGTGTTTTTACTTTGTTTAGACATCCTCTGTGGAGCCAGGAGTGCCAAGACAGTGTGCAGCATGGCTCCCTTTGTGCTGGTCCATGTAACCAGCAATATGCATGTGTGTGTTTTCCTACCAGGAACATATGTTCAGCCTCACTACAGGCTAGACCCACACACACAGAGCTGCAGCAGCCTCACCTACATCCTAAAAGTCAGGAAGTTCAGCCAACCCCGGCACCCTGAACTTGGTGGAGATCCTTGCTGAGACACTTTCCCAGCTTTCCAGGGGTAGAGACTGTGTCCCAAGAAGACTTCCTTTACATGCCTCGTTACCAGCTTTCACAATGTCTCATGCAACTTGTGGAGAAGCATTTGGCTATCTCTGGCTTTGTATCTTTTCTGGAAGAACAGTCCACTCCTTCAGTGAATTGTGGCTTAAATGGGAATGGAATGACGGTGGCTTGCCAGTTGGGCTTAGATCACTCCTACCACCAGACAGACTTGAAGATAAAGTAAGGAATGAATTTATTCAGGAATCCAAAGATCAGCATTACAATCTCCTTATTCAGAGGCAGCTGTGCATAAAGAAAAGAAAACTTACAGCTGCAGACAGATTATTCTGTTATCTGTTTTATCCTGTTGAAATGTTCTCAGCATGCTTACATACCTTTCAGCTGGAAACTTATCTTTAAGCAAAACCTGGTCCACAGCAAGTATTTCATTGAAGGGATGTTTGTTAAGGTGTTTGCATGTCCTTGCACACCTCCTTTCTCCCCTGGGCTATTTCAGGTCCTCATCACACCTCTCCCACTCATGCCCTTGCCTGAGCTGAGAAGTGCTGGTGTCTGCTGGATAGGTGGGTTCTTCTGCCCAGACAAAATATCTTGGTGCTTACCTTAACGTATGCCGACTGTGAAGGAGAGCTTCTCCTGAAAGGCAGAGCAAGATTCAGGCCTCCTTGTATTAATTTTTATGTAGTGAAAACACCAGCTAGTATATATGAATAAGCTAAAAATCATAGTAGATCTAAACAGTGGTAATACATGTAGTTAATTAGATCTTAAGTGTACTGAGACAAGAATTAATGGCAATCAAATCATTTCAGGGTGAAAATTACATGAACATGCTTGACATCCTCTTTTTTTCAAAGCCAACCCCAGTACTGGATGAGAGACTTCTGGAAAACATTAAAACCAAAAGTAATTTATCATACTCCATATTCTATTGACACAATTTTATTTTTCATTTGTTCTCCAAAATCCAGGATTCATATTAGCCAGTGCATCAAGCAGTACCTGTGTTTAACTTTCATATGGTACAGTGGAGAAAATCCTCACTTGCAAAGTTTCAAAACTGATGGCAAAAATTTTCACTTCTTTTGCAAGGACTGTAGATACCCTTGCAACGGTCACATGAATAGAAGGAACATTCTTGGGTTACTTGAAATTAACATGATCACATCTCTGTGAAAAATGGTTTTGACTTAGAAAATAACTTTTTTGTTTTTGCGCAAGCGCTGCTGGCTGGACATTGTCACACAGAACGCTTGTCCTTAATGAGATCCTGGCATTTATATCTACAGAGCTACCAATAAAAAGCTGAGCTATTTGAGCTGCTGACATGTTTGAAAAGGAGCAGAACTGCTCTAGTCATATTGAGAGATGAAGCAAGTAATTTTTCATCATGGAAGCAAAGGTCCCACATGTGAAAGGCTTTTCAATTCAGTCCTTTAAAACAACTGTGACAGGAAGGGTACTTTGAGAGCTGTGTTTCTGGGATCCCCTGGCAATTCCCTACCACACTTTCTCCTCTTTTTCCTCTTACTCTTCATCCTCCTTCTCCTCATCATCACCGATATTATCATCAATATATGTCAATAGTCAATATCTGTTTTTCTTAAAATTTGATTTCCAGAAGGTAAAGTTCTCTCCAGAGCCCTTTCTGACAAAAAAGATCAAGACCACAGCAGGATCAGAGAGTCCACGAGGGTGGGATCCAGTTTTACTTTAGGATTTGTTAGGATGATATGCAGAATTGAATGCTCTAAATGCATTCCTGCACACAAGGCAGAGAAAACAACTTCTCTTTCTTTCTACTTGTTCATCTCCCTTAGTTCTAGACTCTTCAATGTCAGGAGGTCTTTCTTTTCATATTTATTTTGGCAACTGGTAAATCTGTTCAGGCTCAAGACTAATTTCAAACTGCAGGTGATGCCCATGGCTCATACAGAGACTCAGAAAAACACCTTCTCAATATACTCTAGCAAAAGAGCAGATTCTTCCTAAAAGAGAGAAAGAAGCATTGCTGCCTGCTGAACAGGAGCCAAGTTTAGTATGATCGCAGATCAAAGAGAGCTGTGAACCTCTCCTCTCCATCTCGAGAGGGTGCTGTTTAATATTTGTGCCCAAAAAATCAATGGCAGATTTGTTTACAGAAGAGTTTTCCAAGAGATGCTTGGGTTGCACTCAGCTGCTGCCCTTGTTGCTGTCACTGGGCATCCCTGGCATGTCTGGGTGATTTATTGATTTCAACTGCTCTCTGCAGCCCTCCTGCTTGAGAGACAGGGGCTGCTCCAGCACGGCGAGGAGCCAGGAAACAGCAGCTGCAACAGATGGCCACAGCTCCTGCCCTGGTTTGGCACATGCTGCCAAATCAGTGCCAGACGCACGCGCCTGTGCGGGGCTGGATAGGTGAGGAACACCACAAGGACACTTGGCAATGGCAAACAAACAGTAATAAAGGGAAATGGGGTTAAATGGGGAGGTAAAGGGAATGAGAGAAACAGCAGATGTTTTGAGGAAACATCTGTTAATCCTTGAGGGAAAAGAAGTGGTGGCAAGGATGCTAAGGAGGCAACAATTCGAAGGATTACCTAGCAGGTTTCATGGCTTGAGTGCAGAGGGGAGGTTGGAAGACCATCTGCTGACACTGCAGATGTCTGGGGCAGAAAGGAAGCAGGGGAGACATGTGGTGTGCCAGTCATAACAGGTAAGACGAAAAGAGGTGGTGGAACATGGAATGAAATGCATAGAAAATTCTGGTAATACTAGGGTGGTCTAGTATTACATTGGATGATGGTTTTATGAGGTATGCATTCAGGTAGCATTAGAAAAAGGTCAGAAAAATCATAGTCAGGATATGTGCAAGAGACAGAATGCAGATTTTGCATGATAAAGTTTCTAATCTCACTGTCCTTCAGCCATACTGAATGTAAATACATCTTTTTAAAGTATAAAGAAGGCACTGTGGGGTTTTCCCCCCCCCAACAAGTTGAAAATAAGAGAGCAATTTGTGCATTTTGATCAAATGTGTGCATTTTGATCAGTGTGTAAAAATGTAACTAGTCTTGGCTGAGAATGCCTATATAGCAGATACATGTCATGTCTTTGTTCAGCATGGTTTGGTTTTGATTTCTGTGCTTCAGCAACTTAATAGCTGAACGTGTCTGTCAAGTCTTTCAAATTAATGCACGTCCATAGAGCTGATAATTTTTCTTTGAATTGTTTTTGAAAATCTGAGCAGCCCCAATGATGTCAGAAGTAGCTATTGTTTAACTGAGGTGCCATAAAGAGCTGTCCTTTATGAAATGTCATGTTCTCTGTTAAACTTAACCATAAAATTAATGGCAGTTTTAATATATGTAACTTTTTCGATCCACCAATGAAGTCACTATGAGCTCTCACAAAAGGCATCTCTGAAACAGATGAAGTATTAATTCAATCATCTTCAGAGTTTTTATGCTGTGGAGGAGAAAATGAGGGACCCAACGTAAAGAGAAGCCTTTGAAGTTTGCTGTAGTCACGTACATTATCTGGGTAAGGGGTAGTGGCAGGTGGCAGGTTGGACATTAATCTGAGCACTTGCATCCAGACTAATCAAGGCTCTACAGTGAAATTCTTCTCATTGTGCTAAACAGCCTAAGAGGTACATGGTAGCCCTGGGCTGCACTTCTTTCCACAAAGCTCTAGCAAAGATTGAGTTGCCTGTTGATTATGTCTCCAGGGGAAGGATATATTCTGTAACAACAACAGCTGCTTTTTATAAACACAACTTTTTAATATCACTGGACTTGTTTCAAATTGCACATGATGGCCTTCAGCAGGCTAACCTGAGCCACAAGGCTTGCATTAGGGCAATATCAAAACTCCCTACTCCACAATGTGCAGTCACAATACAAGGCTTGAACAGTTCTGTGCAAGATTTTAGATTTATCACTGTTTCCAGCCGCATTACCCTAGTTTTTATTTGCACACTGTTTTGGGAAGTGTTTTTGAAAGTAGTAGAATGTCACACAATTTTACATCTGAAATCCTACTTTATATAGCCTAAGAACAGCTTATTGATTGCGAGGTAGTAACGGGTGCAGACAGGATGATTTTGAGGTGCTGAAGCACCTCTATTCAAGACCAAGTACCCCTCACTCAGCATGAAACTTGAGTCAGATATGGGAAGAGAGCTATCACAGCTAGTCTTGAGACATTTTGTTGGGAAATGGGCTCCTGACAGAAAGAATACTTTTACTGGCTATGGAGGTGGAGAGTACTCTAAGCCCACTGACAGCTGGGTTTTTTATCATCTCAGTGTATTTTTCAGATCTTGTTCTTGAGCAATGATCTTTCTCATAGTTTCCCCTACAAGTGGGAAACCTGAGCCCTTGGGAGCTTAATTTGATTTTTTTTTCAAAGTGCTTGGCACTTGTACCATCTCTGTCCATCACTGAGACTTGCATTTACTTGCCAGGTTGGATAACATGGATGTGAGTGTCATATCCAAGGTCACACCATGAATTAATGTCAGAGCTGGGATTATTATTACTTATTATGGACAGGCTGGTGATCACACCTATGCTTAAGGCAACCTACAGTTTCCATTAAAAAAGTCTGCTTTTTTGTTTGTGCATGCCAAAATAAAACTGCCTAGTCTAAAATTCCTGATCCATACAAGCAGCCTCATACCTGGAGGCAGGTGAAGCAGGCTGGGCCCGTGATTTCTTCATTTTGCTAGCAGCAACCTGACTCCTGCTGCTGGGGTCACAGCACTGTACCTCTCTGAGATAAGTTACCTCAGGAGAAAATTCCTCTCTTCTAACTAGAGTCCTGAAAGAATTTTTTGCACATTTACTTACTGGTGGTGTTAGGTAGAGTGGGGTAAAGGCATTAGCTCAAATAGGCAGTGGGCAAAAAGAGCACCAAAATTCTGTGTTACTGGGATCACTCATCTCATCTGATTTGAACTTAGGCGATCACTTTGATCCTTTTGTTCCTACAAACCACAAAAGGTTTTATCATTGTTAAGTGAAGCTTGCTTAGCTTTGTAAGGACATATTTTGGTGGATTATGAGGGTAGATTTAGTTTTGGACTGAAGAAGCCTTAGCATGATCCAAAAACAGCAGCTAAAGCATACTGAACGAGTATTTCAGCCAAAATGGGAAAGGGCAGGGATGGGGTCATGAAACAGCTGCTAGGAGCAGTGGCCTCTTGTGAGCTGTGATATTTGCTGGCCAGATAAATGAAGGAGTGAAGAAGAAATGATTTCTGCTTTTCCAGCTTTGTTTGTACTCTGAAAATATATCCAGAGCTCCCACTGGCTTAAGAGTCACCACCCTCTCTTCACTCAGGTCATTTGTCAGCTCTGTGTCATCAGGTCTGCAAAGTGAACCCTGGCACATGGGGCCATCAAGTAGGCATAGAAAGGCAGCCTGGGGACTGAATTCATCTCCCTCAGTGTGAGTGGGACACAGGATGGAGAGGGAGAGAAACAGAAAATCTCCTTAGGTTTTCCAAGAAAAGTTTGGTCTTAGAGGTTTTGGAGAGAGTTGGGTATCTGAATTTTCAAACTCAGGCTCATCTGCATCATTTACCCAAATGTGGCATTGTTTGTGTTAGTGGAAGAACTGCCTGTGCTCTGAGCTCTCACAGCCACCAGGCCCAAGGGGTACAAGCTGTGGACACTAGGCATAGACAGAACAAACACCTCAAGCACTTGGGATCAGAAACAGCAGGAAATTCATGGAAAGAAAAGAAAAAGAAATGCTTCAATGTCATTAAATATAACTTGCTTCTGTCTCAGAGTGTTCCCAACCCAAAACCTGTGGGAATTCCAACAACTGTCCTGGGATATATATGTTCACAAGCACAAACTACTGGCTGGAGGCAAGAATGTAGGCTAGGTTAACCTACATCTCTCCCAACAGAGGCATTTTTGTAGAACACTGCTTAAAGCAAGGGCATCTCGTGCTGAGTGAGGCAAAGTTCAATAAATGCAGCAACCAGAAGTTAGCTGGTGACAAAATTTATGTGAAGGAAAGTCTGGTGTGAGCCATCTTCTCTCACCAGGTAGTGAGCAACAGGAGATAGGCACCTCCAGCCCCCAAAGAAAGCACACAGATAACTGGCTTATACCAGATGCCAGCTTTTGATGGCAAAATCTGTGAGATGACTGCTGATGAGAGCATCCATGTAAAACATGCAAGTCACAGGGATCTGAGTGTTTTGACCTGCTCTCAAGCCTGAGCATATTTTGCAGCAATGACGTCTTGGAGCTTCAGCTCAAAACACAGGGCAGGAGGGGAAATCAGGCAGAAATCACTTGGAAATCACTGTGCTTTGCTGGTTCATAGGAGAGCACCTACACCTCACCTGTACTCCACAGTGTGGGCACAACAGTGTCAATGAGGACAGCTGCCCACCAGGAGGGAGGTGGGGTTGGGATCCTCCAGGTACTCCCCCAGGTGTGGAGGGGTCTGGGTGTGGAGTTGTATGTGCAGATCTCTAATTTGGAAGGCACTGGTGTGACCTGTGGCTGTGAAGGGCTAGAAGAAGCCAATATCTTGCTAACACAGCCAAATCCCCTGTTCATAACAGCAAATGCTAATCCCATCTTTCTCACTGTGAAGACCTGAGTGTGAAGTGTTTGCAAAATATTGACTACCTCCACAGGCACAATCTCCACAGGTGCCCTCTTCCCCTCTGGCTCTGCTGCTAAGTTTCTGGCAGTCAATATCATATGCACAGAACCCATATCTAAATCCTCCAAATTAGATTAAAGGCTCAACAACATCATAACACAGTTTAAATCACTGTGCTACTTACCATGAACACAAATGTCAAAACAGCAAGGGTAGATTCCCATGAATATCTGTTAGTAGAGCTCTTCTTTAACCAGCCAGTGCAGGCTGGTTAGATTTTGGTTTGTTAAACCTATCTTGAACATTTACATTCTTCTTGGATGTCCACACTCTGGCATCTTCTGTGACTTGCAGAGAATGGCAGGGTGAATCCTGATTTTGGTATGGCTTCCAAGGGAACTGTGTTTTACAGCTTGCAGTAGTTCCATTTCTAAAGCACATTTGGACTCAATTATCTTAAAGGTCTTTTCCAACCTAAATGATTCTGTGATTGTAAAGCAGCTCTTGTACATACACATCCCATTGCCTTGGAGCAGGGAACTGGTTGCAATTCTTGCTTTGCTTCCTGCCTATGCCTCAGCCATGGAAGCAGCAGGGCTGGCTCTGGGGCTACAGCTCCATGGAAATAACAAGGGGTCCTGTGACAAGCAATGCCATCACTGCTGTGGGATAGAGAGCCTCAGCCCCTTTTCAGAAAGGCTAAATTCCAAGACCACTGTATAGCTGAGACACCTGGAGATGTCTCTGCTTCTGACACCATCCAGAGGAATGCCTCTCCTCTACTGTTAGCCTGGCACCCTTCTGTACCTCAGAAGTGCTTGTCTCCTAAGTGTGGGGCCATTCCCCTGCCTGTCTCGAGGAAGTGGCTCAGCTGTTACCTGCTGCCAGGAGCACAGGATTTAAGGCCTGACATGTTGCTGATGATTTAGCTTTCTGGCAGTATCCTTTTTCAAGGAGTCCTTTCCCTGGTGAGGGTCCTCAAGAGCAAAGCAACACCCAAAATGAAACTGGGACAGTTTAACTAGCAGGACAATGTGGGGCAACCAGCTTTAGAGAACATTTGCTCTTATCAGAGAGAAATGCAGGAAAGTTTGCATTAGCAGATCTGTAATCCACCTTCTCAAGTTTTTAGCTTAAATGTTCTGGAAGGCAGCATTTACCATGCTGGTCCCTGGTTGCTGGACGTTCACACCAGATCCAAAACTGTTCTGCAGTTGAGCTGACACTTGGGGATTAAAGATGTCATTAGTGCTCAGAACATCCTGGGCTGGGGCAGGGGACAACATTGTTTATCCAGGTTGTTTCTACAACATCAGCCAGACCTTTGAATCATACAAACAAAAAATTTGGCTAACATGAAAAGGTTGAGGCTTTCCAGAGCTGTCCAAACATATGTCTTAACTGCCCATTTTTGCTGCTCAAACAGCTTTTCATAACTGTTTATTGTTCTAGGAAATGTGAAAGGGCTGTTTACATGGTAGCTAAAGTAATATGAGGCAAAAGGCCACTAGATCTAGAATGACCAATACTTTCCCCAGGAATCTGCTGGATATTTCTCTAACCAAAGTCTCTAGGCCATGCTCATCATCTGTGGTGCTTTGGAAGCTAGGCATTTCTGCAGGGATAAAAGCAGATGTGTGAAAGTCATTTTCTGCCAGAGGCTTGACTCAGGCTGTCAAATCCTGTTGCTTGGCAGAGGCTGAGGACATGCTGTTGGGAGCTTTTTAATGGTAGGATGAATGCCTCAGATGTCAACTTCTCATTGGTTTGGAGTTAAAACCATAAAACAGGATTGGGCTCCACGTCAAGCCATAAATCAGTTTGTCATGCCAAAAAGCCTGGCACACAATTTGCACTAGTATCCAGTCTCTGCAGCTTAACCTGCACTTGCTGTCCAAACTACTCAGAGACAAGCTGGGAGGTGATGCTCTCTCCTAAGGACTATTGCTCAACCAGAGTTCTGAAGAAAAGAGAGAGAAGCAGGAGACGAAGGGAATGAGGTATTCTTCAGGACCATAGAAGTAATAAATAAATCAGAAAAGAAATTTAATCCCTCATCAAGTACTGCTGCTGCAGCCCGGGGAAGGAACAACCAGCAACCTTAGTTCAACAGCATGGCACTTTTTTAAATGAGTATGTTGCTGTGGAGAGTTATTTGTCTGCACACAGAATCTACCTGATGTTATTTCTTCACCACCCCATCTTACAGAGAGGTTTTCCTTTTCCTCTCCTTAAAGTAGTTCAACTTTGTACCAAGGACCGTGTCTCTGCTACAACTTTCTCTGCAGAAGTACGTTGAAATGCAGAGATGGACCCAATACTGGCGGCAAGGAGGTAGGCAGGTTGTAACCTCACCTCTACAATGAACTTTGCTGAGACAGGTTTTCCTCCCCAGCCAGCAAGACTGTCCCCATGGGATCTACTAGAAGAGCTTTTTCCCACCTCAAACATCTTGCTTTTTATGTACAAGTGTCCCCTTCACCCAGCATCTCATTTACCTTGCACCAGGAAGAGTACGACAAGCCCTGAGCAGAAAGTTCACCCCTGAGCTACAGTCCTGCTGCCAACACAGACTTACTATGTGATTTCAGGCTAATCTCTAAAGCTGCTGTCTTTTTGTAGTGAGGTGGCACTATAGCTTCCTGCATGGGAGGTGCAGGGCAAAACCAAGGCAGGACACAAGACACAAACTACCCTGCAACAGGGCTGCACACCTGGGGTGGACAGGTGGACAGATGAAGGAGTGTTGGAGTTTGTTACATCCACAGAGCAGTCAGCACTTTTTAAGGTGTTTCTGTCAATCCCAAAGGCCTGACAAATAATCTGACTGATAAATTAGAGTTGCTCACATCTCAGACAAAACATTGAGCCCTGAAATATCGCCTTCTCCTCGGGGTGCCTTGCAGCACCTCCTGAAGGCACTCCCAAACGCACCAAAATGATGGGCTGGCACTACTCAAGAGCACGACAGCCCTTTCCATCAGGGCCCTCCTGCAGCTCTAGCTGTGATGCCTTAAAAGGCTGGTTAGTGCAGAGATGCTGCAGTCCTTATCTCCTGCCCATGGCTGCTGCTTTGGAGATATTATATTTATAGCTCACCCAGAGCACAGATTCCCAACTGTCTAATTATGAAACATGTCGTTTGGGCAATCCAATAAAGAGGCAAATCTGTCCTGTCCTCTCTCCTTCACAGACCCATGAGCAGAGGCAGCACTGAGCTGCAGCAAGGTAAGAGAGTGCCTTGTTTTGGTTTTTACTGTCCTTTTAGCCCTCTCCTCCTCTCCACCTGCCATTTGCCATCACTTCTCAGGGCTCTGTGTAGACATCTTGAGGGGAGTGCTGCTTTCTCAGGGGATGAGTGGACTTTAAAAGGTTTGTTCCTGTCTTGCTGCCAGGGCACACACAGAGAGTTCCTCTTTGTATTCCCAGTCTGCTGTTGGGAGCCAGGTGCTAACTAACAACTGCTCTTTAGTTTCTTCACTAATAATACACTGTCATGTTTTCATGTTCTTGAGGAACACAACCATATCTAACTATAGACACTTCCCTGGTTTGAGTAGCAAACTGAATTACTTCAGGCAGAAAGCTTTTAATTAATTTTTGGATTTTTTCCCCCTCTATCAGCATTTTCTTTTATATATTGAATGTATAAATAGATAGAGGGGGGGAGGTGGTCAGACAGAAGGAACGTTTTATTTTTTTTCTCCTCTTTTACGCCATTTTCTAGTGGCTATGAAAGAAAAATAAAGGAAAATTACCAATGATGCTTGCTGGTTTCATGTTTTAAACAATTATTTGTTATGGATTACAGCAGCTGAGGGAAAAGGGAAAAGAAAGCAAAGCACTGAATCATAACTGTGTGTCAAAGCAGGAATTCATCAAAACTAACCTGTAAAATAGCATGAGCAATAACTGCCAAATGCCAATTATAAGGATATTGTTACATTAAATTACTTTTAGCCTCATCTCATGAGAGCATTAATTTTCAAATGAAGCCAATAAAAGAACACCTCTTAGGGAAAATAAGATTATTTGTGCATATGTGTACATTTGTTTGGATGCATTTACAGATACATTTTTATTATAAATGTTTTTATAACCAAAGGCTTTTAAATCCAAGGATCACAAAATATGACACAAAGGTAAGAAATATTAATTTACTTTTAGCCTAAAAGCTGAAGCTATCACACAGCTATTGCATTAAAGTTTGTTTACTATTCCATTATCCAAGAATTTAAATGAAAGAAAGGTTTTTTACAGATGCTGAGTCTCTCACAGGCTTTGACATGTTCTCAGGTCCCTGATACCCTGAGGAGCAGGTCTCCTAAGACCTGATCCAAATCCAGTGCTTGTAGGAAAGGACAGTCTCCTTCAAAGTGTTTGGGATTGAGGTCAGATGCTCTGTGAGGATTTCAAAGGCAGGAGGCCGGATGATCACTTGGTCTAGAGCTGCTGGAGATGCACTGACTTAAGATGAGAGGTGGGTGTTCACATCAGTGCAATTGGTGCAGCACTTCAGTCTGGTCCTAGGGCTGTCTCAGGCTCTGCCATGGCAACATGTGCCTGACAGTGCTCCTGCAGGAAATGCAGCCCTGGGGCTGTGCCCAGGCCATTACACATCTCATTCTCTTGAACTCTGAGATCAAGTGAACACACCCAAAACATGACCTAGGGATAGGATTTGCTCTTAGGCCATGCCCAGGGGGAGAGCCCTATACATCTGATCAACAGACTAGCATAGGTGACTGAATCTCAGTGCCTGGGAGCATCCTGGTGTCCTATTTGATTTATGAGTAAAGACATGGCCTCTGATGTTGCCCCCATGCATCCAGCCTCACCTATGACAGACACTCACTGCCACAGTTGATGTCCTCAGGTAATATGTCATGTCTGGCTTAGCTTTCCAGGGTTATGCTGGTGTGGGCAGTGACAGTCAGCGTAGATAGAGCTGGGACAGCCTGCTCAGGGACAAGTTTGCTCCACCTTTCATGTCAGGGGCAGCACATAACTTAAGTGGAAGAATAAAGTAATGTAAAATACCAAATTATCTGCACACACACTTATCTTGGGGCTTACTGTCCCCACATGGATGCCTTGGAAGGCTTAATGTCTCCAGGCACTGCAGCCAGCACCTCCTCACATGTCCCTGTTCTCCAGCCATAGCCATCTTGCCACTGCACCATGGTGTGACCAGATCTGCACAGAGCTCCAATCTGCTGCTCCCCAGCACTGGTGAGATGAGTTTACCTGGAGCCCAAAGGCAGCATATCCCACCAGAGAATGCAGTGTTTCAGAGGAACACCAGTGGGACATGGCAGCTGCCTTCACTCGTCTGGCTATCACAAGATCTTGCTGTTAGGCTAAACTGATGTGCTTCCACAGTAAATTGTGCAACAAGAAATTGTGTACCAAACTAGTATTTTTGTTTTTAATAGCGTAGTCTCACTTCTCGCATACTAGAAATTTTCTCACGTCCTCAAATTCTTTGTCTATCTTCCAGGCCCCAGGCTAAAACAATAAAAATGAGAAAATCATCCTGGTTGGGCACTTAGTGTTAAGATATTGCAGCCACTGGTGTATTGACAGTGTTCCCTTTTAAAAACAAGAAGCAGAAGCAGCATTCCAATCATGTACAGCAAAGCATTAGCTTTTTTTAAAAAATGTGCTGTCCAGAAGTCTTTAGCTGTAACAAAATGCAGGAACATACATACTAAGGCTGTGATTTTTCACAGGATTTGAATTTAAAAGTGTAATTAAACAAAAGGACCCAAAGCCTGTTTCCAAAGTGAAGCCATTCTAAAGGCAATCTCCCAGAATAACACTTTGTTCTTACCTAGCATTTAAAAATATGATTAATGGATGAATAACTTTACTTTTTCCCTTGCAAACAGCAAACCATCAGAACAAGGCAGACCTTTGACTGCAGCTGGCAAGAGGCTGTGAGGGGGCAGTCTCATTCAAACACTTCTTTAATACAGAAAATGTAAAAGGCTATTTTACAAGGAAGAAAACCAGAGAAGGAAGTGGATGTGAATACTGACTTGGGAGTGAAATCCTGGCCCCACAGATACCCCACAGTAGGAGTTTTCTAGATTATTTTAACAACACTCAGATCTCTTTCTTTTCCTCCTAATTTTAATAGTGCCAAACTTGTATAGATTTGCACCACAAACATGCATTTGCTTATTTTTTCTTACCATTTTTCCTTCTTTGTGGCTGTGTGTTGTCTACCCAAACTACAGACACTTTGACACAGTTGGTTTTCAGTGAGATGAATTATTACTGACTGCAATATTTTATCTTTGGCTTTATATCACAGTGAGTACAGTTTCATGCTGATAAATCTCAGGCTGTTTCAACAATGTTCATCATCTAATGCTGACCAGCTTTGAGAAGCATAGGTCATATTGCACATAGTCCTAGTTTTTCTGAAAGCAGCTGGAATAATTTTGTCTGGTTTTGCTCAACTCCCTCTGACAAACATGGAAGAAGGGCTACCATAGACATTTCAAAGGGATCCATCAACTTCATAAAACTCAAACTGTTTCTGCTGCACATTGATTTACTGGCTACTGTTAAGGCATGCTTACCAAGAATTAGTGAAACCAAAAGGGCTAGAAGCAAAAATATTTTCCCTTAACTTCACTTCATATTTTCAGTAATATTTTATATGAAGCCACTTATACAGGTTGTCTTTTATACTATTCTTTCTTTTTCCTGCAGTGTCTGTGGAACTCCTATATCACAACAAATTAGAGTAAAACTCTCCTTTAAAAAGGGAAGTAAGTACTTTGTCATGAGAATAAAATGGGCACAAAGTGGGGACAGAAGTTGTCTCACACACCCCATAAACAAAGCTAGTGGGCTTTCAGATCAGCATATTCCCTGTCAAGCTGAACAGATTTTCACCAAAGTCTTCCTAGAAATTTGCATGCTTTCTGTGGGAGAGAAGCATTGACAGCATTGACTAGTGCTCCTTTTTGGTCGTCTGTGGCTAGGGAAGCAAAGCCCAACATGCCTAGAGATTACCATATGAAAACAGAAATACCTGAAAGCTGTAGATGCCATCACACAGAAGCCCATTATTCTGTTATTTATCCAGTTTTTTGGATACTTGGCTTCCTAATTCCCTATGCATGGTTTCCACTGCAACACATCTCCCAGCCTCCAGCGTTGGGTGTAGAAGGCAGCAGGACACTCAGGGGCTTAGAACATTATTTAAAATACAAAGAGAGAGATACAGGATGGCACTTTTGGTACAGAACAATAACAGAGAGGAAGTTCTGAGAACAAACTTTGTTGTACTTTTCAGCTCCACCACATAAGCCCCACTCAGGAATTTGTGTGAGCACAGGTTAAACAACGTGTTATGTGCTCACTTGGCCTGCATTTCACTGTTGAGTATTTCTCTCCTTTAAGGAGAGAAAAAGAGCACTTTTTCCTAATTCAGAAAAAAGAAGTAAGGGTCTTCTAAGGACCAGATCTGAGTGCATGCTTCCTTTCTGCCTTTTTGCCCTGTGTTTACTAATGCAAATGTAGGGTGCAGCTTACTAAAGAAGATAGCAAACAGTGCTGGGTCCAGGGCATGCTCACAGAGGAAGCTGGCAGGAGAAGCAGGGTGGGCATGGCTGTGCAAGTGCTGTAGGCACTCAGGCACAGCAGCCTGCCTTCCTCACAGGTCTCTACCCTCTCCTGTAAGTGAAGTTCCCACTGCCTGCGAATGCTGTGTTTGTTGCAAGACAAGCCAGCCCCTTCCCTACATTTTTTGCTGGATATCCAAGTGTTAGAAACTCTTCCTTGCAAATGAGGAGTCTGGGTTCCTGGAAGTCCTTCTGGATATAAGGAAGGGTCAGCATCATTGCAGACAGGCTCTTCAGGGACAGACAGAAGGGCAGTGCTCAGTCAGGTAAGGCATTTACATTGTAGCAACCCAGCCAGGATTCACTGGACTTTATGATTAGATATTAGGGATAAACAAAAGGACTAGGACTGCTTCATAATGTGAGTTCTGACTCCTTTCTAAAATTACTGACCTTCCAGCAAGAGAAACTTCATCTTCAAGGCAAGCCATTGTTACAAGCCTTTCTTTCATTTTACTCACATTTGAATTTCATTCATACTAAGACAGCAACTCCACTAGACAGCCGTGTGAATATAAACTTGTTAGGGACAAACACAATCCATATGCCTATCAGGTTGACAATGGATGGTATATTTTTTCAGCTCTATGTGAAGTGGTAGACATAAAATTCACATCAGCAACCAAATGATTACTTTAATCCTATTATTTAAAGGGCCTGAGCACTTATAGGGTTCAAAGTAAGCACAGGCCTAAGAGGATCAACAGCAAGGACCCTACTTCAAAGTGCACAATCTAAGCTCATATACTCAATCATAATATGTGTCTCAGCCTACATCTCAGACCCTCTCAGTTTATCTGTAATATATACAAAAAGTAGTTGGAACGAAAAATAATTGTTGCCATACAGAAGGAACTTTCTTCAAAACAAGACACTGCCTGTCATGGTCAGACTGGAGAGGGTGACTGTTTCTACTTACATTAAAATATTATGAGTCTGAAGTAATTTGGAAAGTGATTTGCAACTACTTTTGCTACTTTTGAATATTAGGCAAGTTGAAGGGTTTGGGGAATGATAGGGCCAACAGATAGTCCTTGAGGAAGAGAAGGCTGCAACAGAAGAGGGTGAATGATCTCTTTTTTTTTGCTCCTGTGTTCATTGTGAGGAACTTGGAGAGTTTCCTGCAGCACAATGTTTCCTTATGGGTATCGTCAGAGAATCTATTTCAAGCTGAAGTGTCTGTAGAAGAGGTATGGAGCAAATAAACAAAATTAATAGAAAAAAAATGTTAGAACCAGATGCTGTTCATCAGATTTAAAGGGACTGAAGGGTGAATTAGCTGAAATAATAATAGTCTATGACCTTTTATTTAAAAGAGACATAACTGAGCACCTGAATGTATCCAATACATCAGACTTTTTAAATGCTTCCAAGAGAAAATGGGAGAAATAGTCTTGTAAGACTGACAAATTTAGTAGAAATCACTATGCAGGGTAGAGAAGCTGGGTAAATATGATACACTGGGAGAAATTCAATATAGCTAGGTAAGGAGAAATCATATTCTACAAATCCATCAGTTTCCTGTAAGATAATAAACAGCAGGGAGATACAAATCTTTGGTTTGACAGCATCTGCCTATTTGTCCTTTTCCATGTATTCAAGAAGGGCCCTCACCACAAAATCTTAAAAACACTTAAGCAGTAATAGGATCAGAGGGAAGATATTTGCATGTATTGCATAAAATCAATTGAAAGATAGACAGTTTTTATAGTAAAGAGATGAAAAGGATATTATTAGTGGAAGTTCTTCTAAGACTGAGAAACTGCATGAGAGAAAAGGATTTTAGGCAACAGGATGAGAGGGCACTAGAAGAGCATCTCAAACTGAATGTAGATGAGCATAAAACAGTGAACGTGGGGGGAAAATGTAACTTTAACTATGAAGTAGTGTTTCTGAGATGTCTAGCTGGGTGTGAAATTTAGAGTTGATATAGGTTTACAAAAAAAACCCCAAAACAACAAAACAAAAGCAGCCAAAATGCAAACTGAATGTTAAAGTTTTGGCCACATCACCTGAAAAACTAAGCTGTCATATTGAAAAAGTTTGAGGAGGAATGATAAAACATAAGAAGTAGCTTTCATACAAACTGAACAGGTAGACTGGGGCTCCCTGGCCTAGGAGAGATGGCTGAGGGGAGATATGATAAAGATTGACAAAGACATGAATAGCCTGTAGCATACGAATAAAGATCAGTTTCTCATTTTATCTCCAAAGGTAAGACCTAGGAGGCCTCAGATGAAACTAGTAGGTAATATGTTCAAAATTAACACGAGGAAAGATGGTTCCTCAGCAACACACAGAGTAAAGCTACCTGTTACTGGAAACAGTGAATTTCCTTTCAGGCAATCAGGAGGGAACTGCAAGTTCATCAAAGTGATATTCAGTATGAATAATGCCTCCAGGTTGAGAAATCCCCAAGCCAAAAATGCTGGAGGCTGGCAGGGTATTATGAAGAGATATCATTACATTCTCTTCTCACTTGCTTCCCAAGGCATTTCCCAAGAGCAGCATAACAAATTGGAGGAACCCTGCCTTCAGTGATTCTCATATTGCTGTGGTGTGATCTGAATAACTGCAGATGACAAGTTCTGCCTGACACTATTCATCCCTTGTAGGCATAAATGTTAGACTGAAAATTTTCCTTCCTTCCTTCCTTCCTTCCTTCCTTCCTTCCTTCCTTCCTTCCTTCCTTCCTTCC
>VYXF01007316.1:2157-13876 GCA_013397295.1 Polioptila caerulea
CACCCACCCCAAGGTGCTGGGCCAGGCTGGCAGCAGCCCTGAAACCCTGCCCGGGCCAGCAGGGCTCTGTGCCCTGCCAACTGCACCCTCTGGATTGAATTCTCCTCAGTTTATTGTGCCAGGTGGCATCTCCAGAGGGAGTCTGCAGCCTTACATAACTCCCTGAGTGGGGGGGAAAATGAATCTAATATTTCCATGTAATATCTAATAAACACATCTAATACAAAGTGCAGCTTATGGTAATAAGTGGATTTTACTGTTGTAGGACTGATTTGTCATGCTCTGCAGTAAGCAGTAACATTGTACTTGCATNTAATATTTCTGTGTAATATCTAATAAACACATCTAATACAAAGTACAGCTTATGGGAGTAATAAGTGGATTTTACTGTTGTGGGACTGATTTGTCATGCTCTGCAGTAAGCAGTAACATTGTACTTGCATGTTTAGTGTCAGGTGAGGGTGAGGTTAATACATATTAGACAAAATTCTGTTACTGCCAAGTGCTGGAAAAAAATGTCTAAATTGTTTGTCTCCATCCAGAATTTAATTTAAAAAATAATTTCGTGTTTAGCACATGAAGGGCACAGATCTGCTGTGCAAAACCCTGTGAACCCCTCACCTTCTCCTCATCACTGTTACACTGTAACAGAAATCACATCCTTCTCATCAAAAATACCTTCCCCCAAAAAAAGGTCATATTTTAAGGCAATAATTGTTAAATTAGAGTGTCCTACACCNCTCCATCCGGAATTTAATTTAAAAAATAATTTCGTGTTTAGCACATGAAGGATGCAGATCTGCTGTGCAAAACCCTGTGAACCCCTCACCTTCTCCTCATCACTGTTACACTGTAACAGAAATCACATCCTTCTCATCAAAAATACCTTCCCCCAAAAAAAGGTCATATTTTAAGGCAATAATTGTTAAATTAGAGTGTCCTACACCTGCTGCTGTGCCATAAAGAGACTTTGCCTTGTTCAGTCCACCTCTGTTTGTCAGGGTGAGCTCCTGCTCCTGAAACTCTGGGTTGAGTTTCAGTCATTGGAGCCACCCAGGTTTCATCCCTGGAAACTTTGTCTTCCAAATGGATTTTCTGTGCCCTTTCCATTGGTTTTACCCTACACCAGATCATACCCAAACTGAGGTGTTTCTTTTGAGGCTTGCCAGCATTCATTCATTTGATTAATTACTCCCTAAAATTGGGCATTGGGAGAATTTCCTCCTGTTCCTGAGGCTGTCATTGCTCAGTTTGTGTCTGATTTCCCTGTCCCTGGTCCCCAGGAGCTCCTGGTGTTTGCTAACCAGACCTGGCTGGGGTTTGGGATCTGCTGGAGCTGTGCACGTCCCGAGGTGGAGCTGCTGTGATTCCCTGCCCTTGGCTCATGCCAGCACTTTTTCCATCTGTTCCTCATCCTGCAGTGAGGGAACACGGCTGGGGGAGCTCCTCATCAGCCCAAAGCTGGGAGCAGGGCAGGGGCTGCTCCATGGCATCCCTAAAACACTTTAAAAATCTCCTCTGGGCTGGGTTTAAGTCTGGGCGTAGCTTGAAGGGATATTTTTGTGTTAAAAGTATCTAATTTCCAAATGAACCCAACCTCACGTTTGTTTGGAAGGGTAAAAAATAAACATTGAGTGTGAGTTTGGCACAAGATCAAAGTGTCCACGTGATGTGGGGCTGCAGATAAGGGCTGGGGAGCAGAAAAGCTGGGCAGGGAAAAGTCAGGGACAGCCTGGAGCTTTTCCTCCTGAGATGTCCCTGGAAAGGCTGGGGTGTCCTGCAGGGTGTGGGGAGTGCCAGGAGTTGAGAGGAGGGAGGGTGAGGTGTGTGAAACCTAAATAAACATACCTGGGAAGTGACAGCAAAGAGGGAAATGAGCTGGAAGGAGGAAATGAGGCTGGGTAATTTGGGTGGGAAGGGCTCATTTGCAGCCTGGCCCTCAGGCAGCAGCACTCTCACACCCTGCACTTCTGAAAAATTCCTGCTTTGTTCCACTTTTGGCCTTAATTAGGAATATCAGGTCTTGTCCAGCTTCGAGACCTCGGGAAGCTGAGCGATGTTTTCCTTGCCAGCCAAGCTTTGGGAACAGCAGTGGAGTTCTGTAGGTTTTTGGCAGAGGAGGGGAGGGGGAAAATAAGAGGGAAACAAAAAGCCAGTGAGGATCTCCTTTGTAAGCACAGGAACAGGATTTGTGGAGAGGGAAGGCAAAGGTGCAGCAGTGGGTGCCTGCAGGAGATGGAACTGGCCCGAATTTAGAGGACAATGGGTATTTTTAAACATGTGGGACATGGAGAAGGAAAAGTAGGGTGGGAACTGCCAGCAGAGTGAATTTGGGGGGTGAGGGGATCCAGTGGGACAGGAGGGGTTCAGTGAATAGCACCGTGCTGAGCTTTGCAAGATGAAGGGGGGAAATGCAAAAGAAATGGTTTTCATGTCAGGTGTTAGAGGTGCAAATAGTGATAAATGAAATATGGGTCAGTTTATGGTGTTAAACACAGGCTGGAGTGAAAGGGCAGCCAAGGATGGATATTTCTGGAGAAGATGAGGAAAGAACAAAAGGAACAGAGACCCCAGGAGAGCAGAGAGGGCAGCTGAGAGAAACAAGATCTCAAAGAGCCAAGCTGGGAGATGGGAGGGGAAGAGAAAATCCGCGCTGGTTAGGAACGGGACATTGCCCTCTTGGGCCCTATGGAAGTAAAGCTTTTGGCTGGAGCACCCATGGAATGTGACCGAGGGGAGTTGCAGACGTGCTGGAGTAACGCGGTGCCTCTCTGGACACAGGGAGCCCTTTGCTGCCCACCAGGAGCACATGAGGCGGGTGCTGAGGAGCTGCTCCGAGCCCTTCGGCAGGGAGCCCTTCCTGAGCCTCCCGGAGGGCCGCGCCCCGCGGGACTCCCAGCTGGCCCCCAGGGGCTCTCGCAGGGTAAGTGGCTGCGAAAAACCAATTCACCTTTGGGGAGGATTGAAAAGGGTTCGTGAGAGACAAGAAGGGCAAGGCAATAAAGCAAAATCCACAGCCAGGGTGGCTCTGGGCAAGAGCACGCCTGTCCCAGAGATTCCCCCTTAAATATGGATATTGAAACTTTTCTAATAACTCATTTCCATACTTCTAGGAACTGTTTTGCATGGTCACTCCTTGGTCCTGCCTTTTTAGAGCATGCATGTTTCTTGGTGGTTTTAATTAATTCTTCTTATCAGTCTCAATTTGGGCCTTGCTCTGTAATTCCTGCAGAGGGTCAGTGCTGGAGCTGGGATATCAGCAGNCTAATCTGAGTGGGTAACAGTGTCCCTGAGCTCCAGGGACTGCTGCATGGAATGGGCATTTCCTGGGAAACAGGCCTGGCTCTGCCCTTGGTGCCTCCTTGCAGCTCTTTGATCTCTGGGGGAACAGGAATGATTGCTCTCATGGTTCCTCCATGGCACATTCCTCATCTCTCTGAACATCTGGCAGGGCTGAGCAGAGTCTGGGCTTTACTGATCACTGGCCAGAGAACGTGGAGTGAACACACTCATCACTTTCAGAAATATCACACATGAAATGTTTCTGCTGGACAAAGGCCCTGGAAATGTCCCACATTCTCTGCACTTGTGTTTCCTTTTTATGGGAACTGGATTTGTGGGAACTCTTGTGCTGGATGTGGCTGCCCTGTTCCTGAAGTGTTCAAGGCCAGGTTTTTTCCAGGTCTCTTCCAACCCAACCCATTCCATCATTCCATGGTACATTTGTGCCTTCCTTGTGCACTTCAGTCCCTTGTGTGCAGCTATTGCAGTTTGATTTCCACAGGCCTGGGTTTCACCACCTCAGGAATGTCCATCCATGGATTTTAAACCCTGTTTCAGCTTTGCAGCTGGGAATAAACACTTCATGCTCTGAGCTTGGCCTGATTGTTCCCTTAGACACAAACCAGTAGGAATTAAAGCTCAGGGAGATTGCTGTGAAATTCAGTATTTCTGTGTCACCAAGTGAAGCTGATGGTCTGTGTTTAATCCAAGTGCTTTTTCAGCTCTGGGCATGCAGGGCAGTGATACCCAACCCTTATCTAGAGCTGTATTTATAGAGGACCAACGTTGGGAGCTGCTTCCTTTCCCTCCTGCTGATCAGCAGCTGCCTCCCAGTTGCTTGAGTGAATCCCAGTGGATTTTCAAAGGCTCTTGGGGGGAAGGGCAGGTGGCAGGGGCTGGTGGCCAGGCCCGGGCTGGAGCAGAGCCTGTCACCTGCAGCTCCAGAGGGGAACTGGCACATTCCTGCCCTGCTCAGCCAGTTCCTGGCAGATACACAAACTGCATCTGATGAGGGCCTGGATTCCCCCTGCTGAGCTCTGAGCCTTGCACTGTGGTGCCTCAAGCAGATCAGGGTTCTTTCCTTTGGAAAAACAACCTGGCAGAGCTCACCTTTAAAGCTCAGGGGGGTGTCCCTGTCCTGCAGTGAGCCCAGCCCTTTCTCTGTGGCTGCAGCCACACTGAAGGGACAGGAGCTGTGTCAGCCTGACAAGCCCCAAAGAATCCCACCAGAGCCTTCCCAGGATCTTCTGATGTTCCTGCAGTTCCACTGAAGAGCTGTCAGATGGCACAGCAGACTCAGCACTGAGTGCTTTGCCTTGTCACCTCCAGCTGCTGCTCCACCAAGGGTTGAAACCCTGACAATCCCATTTTATGTAGGGAAAGGTGGAGCTTTGCTGCCATGTCAAACACACTTCCTTCAAATTGCTGATGCTGGTTAGTAGTGTTGTAATTCTGTGTTTAATTAAATTGCAGCAGGCCCAAAACTGCTTTAAAAGGAACCTAATTAGTTGGGACAACTCAGTGAGTGCCACTGTAGGATTTAAATTTAAAACTGCTCCTTTCTCCAGCAGGTTTGCAGTTCAGTTTTTAGGGGAGGATGAATGAGTTAAGACATATTAAGAGATACTGAGATAAGAGATTAATTGAGTTTTGGGGATATCTGATTATCCTGTGTATCAGGCAAATGTTGAACAGCTTGTAGTGGCTTTGTAGTGTCACAAAACAGAGTTTGAAGCTTTGTGTGCCTCGTAACCCCTACTGGTGAGGACATGATAATGAGAGAAAAAATACCTGTTCTTATTTACAAAGCTGCCTAATCTGTCCTGAGAGAAACCTGAGCAGTTCCTAAAGCTATCCCAGAACTGGAGATTCCTTCTTTTTCCATTGTGGTTCCTGCAGAGGCTTTGGTCCTTCTGCCAGCCCGTGTGCCTGCAGGCCTTTCCTGACTCTGCAGTCTGGGGTTCCTGCCAGCAGCCCGTGTTTCCCGGGCTGTCACTGCCCTGCCAGGCAGGAGCACTCCATATCCCGGGATAATCTGTTTATCTGTTGATTTGAATCAGCTCCCGGTGCTGCCTGACTGGAATGGAGCAGGGCAGGGTGGGGCCCGAAGTGTGAAATCAGCACAAAGCTTCTTGGGGGGTTCAGGTGTTTGCCAGCCTCAGAGTGCTTTTCACACCCCCTTATCCATATTTATTAGATGTGGTGGCAGTCAGCCCTTTCCAAAACCATCAGTATGAACAGATTATTGCCACACACCCAGGGATTCATTACCAAGGCCCTCCTGAGTGATTTTGATTAGATGGGAAATGTTCCATGTAATCTGCTGCATATAAAAGTAATTTCTGCTGTTCCTGATAATAATTCCAGATGTTGCTCCTTTTTTTTTCCAGGCCACCAGCTTCTCCCTCATGCCCTTTGCAGGTTTTGGGAGAGGGGTTAGTATCCCTGGAGTAAGCTGTGTGTAACCAAAGCATGGCAGAGGCTGAGCTCTGTGCTTGCATCCTGCTTTTGGTGCTGTTTGCAGCTTGGGAAGAAGAAAATCCAGGGAGAAAATCCTTCCTGGGGCATTGACCTCTGGATATGGATGGGCTAATCCCTGGGGAAACTGCAGGCTTTGAGTGCTGCTGGAGAGTGTTTTTGTGGGGGTGACACCAAACCAGTGCTCCCAGTAAGGCAGAGCAGCCCCTGGAGATGGGCTTAGGTGGTTTCCAGCTGTGGTTTGGGGGTCTGGAATATCCTGGGAAATATCCATCATCTGTCCATAGCTCCTACCCAGAGGATTCCAATTCCTTGTACTCAAAAAATAACTTGGGAGATTTTCTGTCCTTTAATTGTAATGAATTTGGGGCTTAAATGCAGCTTTAAGTTTGTAACCCTGAAATAAGTAACTCTAGAAATGAATTTATTTACATTGAAACCCTGAAGGGTCACCCAGGACTTTCAGAGCAGAAACTGGTGAGGTCAGAAGGTTTATGAACACATCTGTGAAACAATTGGGTATTTGAATATCCCGTGAACATTTCTGTTAATTAAACTCACTTTGTGTCACTCATCTGGATGACAACTCTTTCATCTTCTCAATATCTCCATCTGAATCCAGCTGCCTCAGTTTCCTTTGGAAAAGATGCATTTTGGCTTGTCTGTGTGTGAAAAGCTTTTTAAAAATGCATGTGAAGGCCATGAAGGCCAGCTTCAGCACTGGGAGAGCTGAGACTGTTTTAACTGTAGTCTTTTTCCCCTTTTTTTAACAGGATATAGATTTTGGGGATCCATTTTCTGCAATGGACAGGATGATGTCAAACATGAGGAACAGCATGCTGGAAATGCACAGGAAATTTGTGAGTTGTTTTAAAAATTATTCTCAAATTCATCACGCTGGAGAGTGCCAGCTATTTCAAATATTCCTCAAAAATAATGCCAAGAAAAATGGGACTGATCTCAAGGAGACAGTAAGAATTGAGGATGAATTTGGAATTGAATTGAATTTGAAATTTGAATTGAATTTTTGCCCAGATTATGTTGTGTTTATAATGTTTTTCTTTATTCCTTGAAGCTAAAACTGAAGTTGTATGTGGTGCCAGGAGGGTTCATTTTGTGAAGGGCTATTTTCCAAAATAAAATGCACTTCCCTTGCTGAGCCTGCCTTGCTTTGCAGGATGATCTGTCCATGGAACCCAACACACACAGTTTCAGCTCCTCCTCCATGATGACCTATTCCAAAACTGGGGATGAACCTCCCAAAGTTTTCCAAGCCTCAGCCCAGACCCGCACGGCTCCAGGAGGGGTGAGTGATGCTGGCAGCCAGGATCAGGAGCAGCCACTCCAAACCAGTGTCCCCAGCTCCTTCTACTGCAGGCACTTCCCCCTGGAATTCCCAGAGTCCTGGCAGTGCTGAGGTTGGATTTTGTGCAGTCTGTGCCCGATCCCACCTTGGCACTGAGTGCTACCCCCAGGGATGGGCACTCCACACCTCCCTGGGAGCCCCTGCTGGTGTTTATTTGTCCTTCCCATGGGGAAATTCCTGCTGATTCCACCCTGCCCTCCCCTGGCCCAGCCTGAGGCCGTTCCCTCTCCTCCTGTCCCTGTTCCTGGGAGCAGAGCCCGACCCCCTGACTGCACAAAGAAAATTTAGGAACTGAGGAGAACACAGGCTCTCAAACCCAGCTCTGTATCACAGCTCTGATTTCCTCCCTGTAATTTGGTGCTTTAAGTACAGCCCAAAATAAATTACAGACCCATCCAAGGCTGGGAAAACAGAGCACAGAGCAGCAATTTTCCAATGCCCTTCTCATTGCTGTAATGAATCCTTTTCCTGTCTGCTTCAACTCCAGCAGAGGCACTGATTTATGCACCCCCTGCCTTCAAAGCACCCCTTTGGCCAGGCACTTACATAACCCTGAGCTGGGGCTCCCTTGCAGCTGTTGGGGCTGATCCTGCCGGGAACTGGCAGTGGGAATGTGAAGCTGGCACTGGCCATGAAAGCCTAGACAGGATCCCTAAAGGCCGTGGGCAGGATGGGCTGGGAATGTGTCCCAGCTCCAGCACACCCTGCTATCAGCAGGCTTCTATTAATAGGGGCAGCCAGCAGCACAGCCCAAGGTCTGGTTGTTCCTCACACTGGGAGTTTGGGCATGGGGTGTTGCTCCTTCTGTTGGAAACTTGGCTCTGTAGCATTTTTAAACTGAGGGGTTTTCTCCCAATAATTAATTTTACCCAGTTCAAAAACTTGAGGTGTTGTTTCATCTTCCTCTCTGGTGGCTGAAAGAAGTTAGGCTTGGTTTGTGTTTTGTTGGTGTGTTTGCAGCCAACACAGGAAAGCAGAGAATTGGAAAAGCCTGGGAAACCTGAGTATTTAAAGGAAAGACAGAAAACTATTGGGGGAGGGAATGACCCTTTGCATGGGCCTGGAGTGCCAGGACAAGGGGGAATGGCTTCCCTCTGCAGAGGGCAGGGTTGGATGGGATTTTAGAAGGAAATCCTTCCCAGAGCAGCTGGGGCTGCCCCTGGATCCCTGGCAGTGCCCAGGGATGGTTGGATGGGCTTGGAGCAGCCTGGGGCAGTGGGAGGGGTCCCTGCCATGGCAGGGTGGCACTGGGTGGGCTTTAAGTCCTTCCAGCCCAAACCATCCTGGGATTCTGTGAACTCTTTTATCTCATTTTTTGTTGGAAGGACACTCAGTTCCCTTTCTCTTTAACAGGTTAGGGAGACAAGAAAAGCACTGAAGGATTCTGAAAGTGGCCTGGAGAAAATGGCCATTGGTCACCACATCCACGATCGGGCTCATGTCATCAAAAAATCCAAGAACTCCAAGACTGGGGATGAGGAAGTGAACGTAGAATTCATCAACCTGGATGAATGTAGGTCTTTTGAGGCAGTTAATGGGCTTTACACACTCTGGTTTGGAAGTTCCAGCTTGAGATACCTTGAAGGGTGATTTTAGACCAAAAGTCTTCAAATCCAAATTCTCTTTTACAGACCCCCCAAAACAGTCCCAGGCCATGTGGAGGATTGTGGACCACAATGTTAAAAATCACTCCCAACCCCCTAATATTCGTGTTTTTCCCTCTCTTTATTAACATTTTAAATAAGTGTCTCTGTTTTACAGCTGAGGCTGACACCTTCAATGAGGAGTGGCAGAAGGAGATCATGAAGTTCAGGCCTTGCAGAAGCAGAGAAGCTGTGGAAAATCCAAGATGCAGAAGTATCCATTACAGTCCCAGGGAAAGTGGATCAAGAAGGTAAAACCAGTTCCCTCCTATCCTGCAGGATAAGGAAATTCCAGCAGCAGAAGGAAAACCCAGTTCTGGAGCAATGTTCCAAGGAGATCTGCAGGTTTTATTCCTCCTTTTCTCACAGAGATTGTGATCATTGCTGTTCTTTTTCCAGAGAGAAGCCACTTGGAGCTCCAGGATCCAGAGTGCCCAGGGATTCCTTGGAGGCTCTCAGTGTGAAGGGAACTCACGTCCCCCTGAAGGGCTCCAGGAAATAACTGTCCCCATTCCCTGGGGCTGCAGATTCCCTGGAGCAGATGCTGGTGCTCAGTGCTCGTGTTGATAAAAATACACCTGGATTTGTGACCAATCTCTGTTCTGTGTTGTGCCTTTGCTCCTGCTGCTCCTGAATGTTCTCAAACCTCAACTCCCCAGCGAATTCAACCCCAAAACTTTCTGCCTCAAAGCACTTTATGGAGCATCTCTAATCCTGGGAAAACCAGCTTGGATTTGCAGAGTTGTTCTGCTCCAGCTGCACCAATCTCAGGCTTTACTAAGCCTAGTACTGCAGCTCCTCCTTCCCACTCCAAGTTGCACAGAAAGGAAATTTCCTTTATGTTGGGTTGCTGAAATAATTTCTGATTTTCTAGGTTAATTAATGGAACTTGAATACACTATAAAGCACTGTTATCTATACCTTTAAAATCATATTTTAATTAGTTACAGAACCCCCACACTCACCTTGGTGTAACGTGAAGTGAGAGGAATATGGCAATATTCCTCCTGGAATATGGCAATACTTTCAATTTATCAGTTTTTCTGTTAATAATCTGTGCTTGCACCTCATTTCCTGTGCCTGAACTGTCAGGTTTGTGTTCCTGATGCTTTGTTTGTTTTCTGTGGAGCTGGCCCATCATTTTCCACTTGGAGGATTGTCTGTAGTGTTTCATTACTTTCATTATCCTCTATAAGTGGCCTGAGATCAGCTGCACCTAGGAGTTACTGATAGGTGGGAGAAATGAGTTTAACTGGAATGATTTCACATTTCCTGTGTTCTGGAGAGCCCTGGACACAGGAACCCCTCTCCTCTCTGTGTTCTTGGTGTTTTACTGAGGGGAGAATGACCCCAAATCTACATTTGACAGGAGTTCAGAAGAGCCAGCAGGAAAATCCTGGGATTCCAGGTGTTCAGTCCCTGTACTGTTCTACCACACAGAATTATCCCTGTGCAGCAGCAGGAAGAATTTCTGTAAATTAAATAACACGAAATAATATATATTAATTTAATAACATCAAAGCATTACATAAATTCAAGGCTCCATTATAATACAGCCTTTAAAAAGCACTGTTTGTATGATAAAATAGGATTTAGTAAGTTAAGAGTAATATTTGTTTGGCCCAAAAGCTTCTAAATAATATTTAATCTTCTGCAGTTTCCCCAGATTATTTAATTTTAATTAATTCTTAATAATGTGCAAACCCAATCAGCAGCACTTTTGTTGAGCTCAGAAAAGGGAAGGACAATTATTTGCTTGTGGTCTCTTCCTGAATTAGAGAAGTATCAGTGGCAATAAGTTGATGTGATCAATATTAATGGCAATAATTGAACCCTGTAATGAGCACTGGGGGGTCAGGGGGGTTTGGACACCCCTTAAAGTCAGAGCTCAAGCCAGGGGCTTTTTCCATCCACTGGAGACAACGTGGATTCTGCAATTAATTGGATCATCTCAGTAATGAACAGCAGCAATGTTTTCTGTGTTGGAATTTGAGCAGGAACCTTGGAGAGCTGCTGCTGTTCAATGGAAAATTCACCTGATAACTCGGATTTTGGGGTTTTGAAATGACAGTGGGAAGAGGTGAATATTGCCTCCAGATCCCTTGGCTAGGCCAAGACTGCTCTCCACTGTAAGGCACAAGTCGTGCTCTTGTAAAAGCATCTGGAACTGCAATTCTTTAATAAAGTCATTTATTCTTTATGGCGTTTGTTGGTTTATTCTGCACCGCAGAGGGACTCGTGCATTATTGAGTTTGGGCTGCTTTGCAACAATTCAGTGAAGGAAACCCGGGCAAGGGGTGCCATGGGATGAGATTGAGCCGAACTCTCCGGGATTCTCTGGAGATCCCTCCGTTTCCAGAGGCCAGCAAGCATTTTGCACAAAAAGTAAAGTTTGATGAAAGCAGAGGATGGAGAGGGCCTCTCTGGCTGTTTCAGAGCCGCTCCTGGAACCCTTGCAGGTATGAAAGGCAGAGCCTAGGGAATAATTCTATGTCACGAATATATTTTAACCCTTCACAGCGTGTTCCAAACGGGTCCCTCTGCCCCATCCCGGCCTTGTCTTCCCTTTCCCAGGGAGCGCCGCTCTCCAGTTGTTGTTAATTCCTCGTAATCCCCAATCCCCGCCGCCGGTGCCGGGCTCCAATGTTGGGCTGAAATCCGCCCCTTTCGGGCCGCAGGCGGAGAATTCCCGCTCTGCACCCCGGCAATCCCCACGGCTGGGTCCGCATCGCTCCCGAACGGACCGGCCCGAGGGCGCTGCGGGCTGGGCTCGGTGGGAGCCGCCCGGCGCCGCCGCTCCCTGAGGGGCCGTGAGGGGCCGGGGGAGCCTTTCCTCCCTTGTTCCACCCTCGGGGCTCCCGCCTGCTGCCGTGAGGGGCCGGGGGAGCCTTTCCTCCCTTGTTCCACCCTCGGGGCTCCCGCCCGCCGCCGTGAGGGGCCGGGGGGGGCC
>VYXF01007335.1:16700-35029 GCA_013397295.1 Polioptila caerulea
TCTCTCCCTTGACCCATCCTCCCTCCAGGGATAGGTCTTCTGTTAATGGGCCATTGAATCCACTGATAAACTTACATCATCCCATTGGGAAATGCTCCATCCAGGGCGGAGGGGAGCCAAGCCCCTCTATCTGGATAAAAACCTGAGACCTGGGACATCAAGCTCTCCTCCAATGGACTCCCAGAGGAAGAACAGGCCCATCTTTCACCCCTGGACCTTCAGCAGAGAGCTGCACCCACCACTGGACCTCCAGTGGAGGGCTGTGTCTTTTCTACAGGAATACCACTTCAACAGAGCCACAGCTGCTACTCCAGGAGGACTGCAGCCACCATTCCAACTAGACTACTACCAACAGGGTGTCAGGTTGTATTCAGACTCTGTCAGTGATTTTCTTTTTTCCTTATTGCATGTATTTTTTGTTTCCTTCTTTTATTTTCCCTTTTCCTAATAAATTGCATTTCTGACTAGAAGTCTCCCACTGGTTTTGCTTTTCAAACCAGAACAGGTGGATATTATTATTTTGGAATTTATTTATTTGGGGGTTGGATATCAGGGCAAGTTCTTCCCCCATGTGGTGCTGGCCCTGCCCAGGGAATGGTCCCGCCCCCGAGGCTGCCAGAGCTCCAGGAGCCTTTGGGCAGCGCTGCCAGGGATGCCCAGGGTGGGGTTGGTGGGGTGTCTGTGCAGGGCCAGGGGCTGCCCTGGGTGATCCTGAGGGTCCCTCCCAGCTCAGGATATTCTGTGATTCTATGATGTGTGTCTATGGGGGTGCATATAACTGGGAATCCTGGACTGGGAATGATGGACCAGGGAAGTCCATTCCCAGCAGTGTTCCTTGAAGATGTGGAAAATAGACAGAAATTTCCTTTCCCCTGAGCTGGGACACGTTTTCCAGGGGCCTCTCTCAGGGCAGGCCTGGCAGCTGCAGTGTGAGCCCCATCAGTTCCGTGTTCCTGGGCACAGGGAGCCTCCCAGGGCACACATGCCAGCCCTGCTCCCTCCTGTGCCCATCTGTCCCGCTGGCAGTGTCCCTGTCACCGCGGTGGGACGGGGCCATCTGGCTCCTGTGATTTCCCAGGAATCAGGGCAGTGTGGGGAAGGGCAGTGTTTGGGGGCTGTGTGTGCAGTGAGGACTGGGAAAAACTGAAAATCCCTGTCCATTGGACAGGCAGGAAAACTCAGGGAACTCAAATGTCCTCACCCAGGAGAGCTGGGACCTGCCCAGAGGTGTTCCACACCCATGATGCCTTTTTGTGCTTATCTAAAAACAGAGGCTGGACAGAATTAAGGGAATAAAAAGCAGTTCTATTTATTGAAGGACCTTCAGGTACATTTAGGGCAGACAAAGCCCCCCAGGGGCTGCACCCAAAATGGACCACGGGTCACAGGTTTCACACTTTTATAAAGTTTGGTCCATTTGCATATTGGGGGTTAATCTTCCTATAACAGCTTCAGGTAATGAAGTGATTTACTCCAAATTTTCTCCCCCCCAACTCACTTTTGTTCGCATTTCTCAGGGCCTGAGACAGTGAGGTGTCCCTGATTCCCAGGCCCAGGGAGGAATTGTTGTGTCTGACCAAAATGGGAAAGCAGTGGCTGACACTCTGTATGGAGTTTGGAGTTATACACTGAAGAATTACATGATTACAAATACATGGAAAATATAAAACCTAAAATCCTAAAGGCATCACCCCCACAGGACCAGGGCTGTGGGAGCAGGACCTGCTGAGCACACACCCTGTGCTCTATTGCAGCTGCACTCTGCAGCCCTCAGTGGGATGGGGATGGGATTGGTGATTATCCCTCCTCTTGCTCCCTGCACAGCCCAATCCCAGCAGGGCCCAGCAAGCCAATCCTGCTGCAGGTACTGGTGACACATCCTGGGGCTGTTCCTTCCTTTTAATGAGTCGGAACTCCTGGAGTGTCCTGCCCTTTCTGGCTGCATGGGAGCATCCATCCCATTGTCTGGGCAGGATAATTGCAGAGGGCTGGCAGCCCTGCACTCAAAATAGCAGCCTGACCCAAATGAGAACATTTCCCCTGTGGCTGAAAGTGTCTTGTTTTCTCTTTCAGAAAAAAATAGGAATAGGGAAAAAATATTTTATATTTTTTAAGGAAATGTTCAGGTGTTGGTTTTGAAGTGCTAAACACCCACAGGTCTCTCAGCCACGCCTCAGCAGATTTGTGCTCCAGAGCCTTCCCCAGCTCTGTGCTGGAGGGCTCAGCTGGAGAAAAGGAGGCAATATTATTCCAGGGAATCACATCACAGGATTGTGGGTCCTGTGTCTGCTTCCACTGGAGGAACCTCGGCAGCTGCTAAATGATTAAATTCATCATCACACAACACCCTGAGGAGCACATCTGGAGGAAAGCTAGCTCTGAGGTGTTCTCTCACAGTGTTCCACAGCACAGCACTCAGCTGGCAGCTCTGCACTGCTCCCTGCACAGACTGACCCTTCACAGGGCTCTGGTATTTATCTCAAATATTTCATCCCCTGGTAATCGCTGCTTTGCAGGGGTGGGTGGCACAGGGTGACTGTGAAGGATGGGGTGTGAGCTCTGGAGGTGGATCTGATGGAAAGACCCATGTTTGCAGCACAGCAGGAACATTCTGGTGACATCTGCTGCAGTGCCTGGCAGCTGCTGGCTTTTCCCTCCACAGAGTTTGTGGAAATGTCCCTCTCCTGTGGCTCAGTGCCTGGCATGGTCCAGACACAGCACAAACTGAGCCCTCTGAGGAATTGTGATGAAATAGTGCCTGACATGCATTTGCTGCTGTTGCAGATGGACCTGGGGCCACTCCAGGTTATCCAGAATTCCATTGGGGTTGTGGCCTGTGGGATCAGGCTGCAGTAGGAGGGGGTGTGTGGTGATAGCTGCACTTTCAGATGCTCTGTGTTGGGGACATTGGTACCTGTGCTTCAAATGTCTCCATCCAGATGTTCGTGACAAAGCAAAGCTGCAGAGCCTGTGCTGGAGTCAGATCAATTCCAGCTGAGGTGCCATTAAAGCTGTGTGGCCTCCCCTGTGACAGCATCCCAGTGACAGCTGGGCAATGGTTAATGACAAATTTTTGTTTGTAACACACTGAGGCTGAAGTGCCTCTGCATGAGGAGAAGCGTGAGGGCTGGGGCCCTGCCCTCTGTGTGGGGACGTGAAACCACAAAGGGAAGTTGGTGTGACTCCTTCAGGAGCAAAAAAGGTGCTAAATTAATCTTTTCCCTCTGAGATATTACCTCCCTAAAAGATGTAACACTTGTCTGGAAAGCATTTGGAACAACTGCAGTGCAGGAGGCAACAGAGTGAGAGTGCAGAGCATCTGTGCAGAGGGAACTGGCAGGGCCACGACAGTGCTGGGCCAAGAGCTGAGTTTGTTTCTGCACAAACACCACAGGAAGCAGAAGGATGGAAACTCAGATCTGTAATTCAAGTTAAAGCACCTCAGAGAGTGGAGCAACGGAGCAGCTTTGGGGGTTGTAACAAAATGGGCTTGAAGGTCTCTTCCAACTCACACCATTCCATGATACCATGAACTTCTTAGATGGGCAGACGGTGATAGGACAAGGTGAAAGGGCTTTAAACTAGAAGAGAATCAGATGTTTGGAAGAATTTCCTCCCTGTGAGGGTGGGCAGGCCCTGGCACAGGGTGCCCAAAGCAGCTGTGGCTGTCCCTGGATCCCTGGCAGTGTCCAAGGCCAGGGTGGATGGAGCTTGGAGCACCCTGGGATAGTGGAAGGTTTGGGATTGGAACTGGAAGGGCTTTAAAGTCTCTTCCAATGCAATCCATTCTGTGATTCCATGGAAGAAGCATCAGAAACTCAGGAATTAATTAAATTTAAGTGTAAAGAAAACACAGAAATATATCACATCCAGATTTTGAAGGACTGTAAGCCCTCAGTAAGTTCCCATTTTTGAGGCACAGAATTATGGTGATGTTTATTCCTACAGATTTTGCAAAGAGGGTTTGTAAGAAGTCACAGTGAGTTTTGTTTCTATTTTCACTTTTCACTAATTTACTCTTGGCTGTTGGGAGCACAAACACTGAGAATGTAGAGAGGAGCAAATCCATGAGTACAGTTTTCATTCTTGGCCTTGTGTTCCTTGGCTTTCCATCCCTAGCCTGGGGGATGTTTACAAGCTCAGAAACAATTTTTACCTTGAAATGGATCAGTTAAAAATTAACACAGTTGTAACTAACTTTGACAGGATTAAATGAGAAGTACTGTGCAAGAAATGTAAAGTCAGAGCACGCCCATAATATCATGGTGAGATGTTCTATATTCTTAAATTAAATTTTTTAATTGGATTTTCCTCTTTTAAAATTATTTTGCTTCTACAGTGTTATCTAGATGTTTTGCTCTGCCGTGGAGGAACAGAGAGAAACTGGAGCAAACAAATCAACTATTGCATAGAAACGCACAAACACACACTTCCCTTTCAGGTTTATCCTGTGGAATTGCTTTGGCCCACTGGGGAGGTTTTTGAGTTTTGCTGAACATTCACCTTTCCAGAGAAAATATGGCAATCAAATATCCTTTTCCAGAGCATTTCCCTCTGCTGCAGGTGCTGGGATGGGCTGGGGTGAGCCCCTGATACCACCAATGTCCCCTCCACACCAGCAATTCCCCCTTCACACCTCCCACTGCCCCTCCCACTGCTGCTCCCAATGGACACCAGGGTTCCTGGAGGAGACAGGGTTTGCTACCGAGCAGCTTCTGCTGGATGCAAATCATTCTGGGGATAAGGGCTGTTATTAAAGGGAAAAAAACCCACTGGATGAGTTCTAAGGTGCTGGTGAGGTTTCCCATGCAGGACAGCTGGGGAAGTAGCCCCAGTGAGAGGCTGTTGTCAAATCATCCACTTTTTCAGGTCCCCAGCCACATTATCCCAGGATGCTCACTCATCAAGGAGTTAACAGAAAGATGTGTAAATCCACAGAAATTCCAGCTGTGGCTGCAGGAGGGGAGTGCTATCTGGGGGAATGTCCTCATCCCTGTTATAGGTTTAGCTTAAATTTAAGATTGCTAAAGTCAAAGTTATCCAATTAGAATTTTATTAATTCAGCAAGCGAGACAGCAAACAAAACAGTGCTGGGAGAAGCTGGGGAGAGGGGTCTGTGCCCCACCAGCAGTTCTCAGTTTAACCCTTCCCTTATCAGTCTTTTTATACTTTTCTGACTTCTGGTTACGTGGCACTTCTTCCTGGACTTTGGTCAGACTCTGGGGGGGTCGCTCTTCCCAGGTGAGGGGCCTCTTCGTTTCAAATGCCTGCGTCAGCAGATCCAGGTTTCTCCAGACCCATTGCTTATCTGGGTATGTTATCTTTCCTTTGTTGAGCNGACCAGCTCATCCTTGGCCGTGGAGCAGAGGAGCACTGGGTGTCCTGAGGAGCAGGGGGATGGGGCAGGGATGGGCTGCTGGGAAAGGGAGGCACAGCCTGGGCCACGCCTGACCAGGGGCAGGGTGGAGCAGAGCTGGGCAGCTGGGGCTGAGCTGGGTGGGAATGTGCTTTGGAGCCAGCAGGAAGGGAGGATGCAGGATCCTGTCCTTTCTGCGCTTTGGGGCACTTGAAACCCTCCTCTGTGAGGGGCCAGGAACTGCAAAGTAGGGGAAAAAGCAGCCCTAAAACACCCAACAGAGCAATCATCCATGTGTGTGCTGGGGCAGGAGTCATGGGGTGAGCCCAGCTGTGTAACCCCATGCTGAGCTCCTGGAGGAGTGGGGAAAGGGGCTTGAGACTCCTAAACCACAGACTCAAGTATTTGTGTGAGGTCTGCAGGATGAGAAAACACCAGATTTTGAAAGATTTTGAGCATGAGTCTGTGAAGGTCACCGAATTACAGAATGGCCTGGGTTGGAAAGGACCTTAAAGATCACTGAGTTCCAACCCCCTGCCATGGGCAGGGACACCTTCCACTAGACCAGGTTGCTCCAAGTCCCATCCAGCCTGGCCTGGAACACTTCCAGGAGAGGGAGTGAGGAGTTTTGTGGTTTCTGTGGATAACTCTGAGGGCTGTGATTCTCCCCCTCTTCCCTCCAGCACTTGCTGCTGACTCAGCTCCAGGAGTCTTGTTCATTCTTCACCCTTTCCTTCCACACACCCCATCTCCCTCCTTGTCTGTGTCATTACACCAGCCCCCACAACTCCCAGTTTTTATTTAGATACCTCTGAGCAGGCTGAGGAGAGGGTGTCTCATCCCACCCAAGGGCAGCTCCTGTCTGCTGAGCCCCAGCCTTAACGGGGGCACTCAGTGTAGCAGACATGGGCCAGGAGCTGCACCTCAGTTTTCTCACCTGATCTAAGTTTATAAGGAGGGGTTAGGGGGAGAAAGGGTTGTGTGCATTCCACTCCCTGAAAATGCCTCGCTGTGGGCCCAGCTTTCCCCACTCCACAGAGCACTGCAGCTCCATCAGGGGCATGACCCAGCAGCAGCAGCTCTCCCAGGGTCACAGCTTTCCCAGCCTCGGCCTTTCCCCATACAGAGGATGCCACAGACATCTGGCACAACCCTTCTCCTGCTGCTCTCCTTTTGGTTTTGTCCCCCCCTGCTCCTCTCCTGAGCCTTGGAAGGGGTCAGGATTCACCTGTGCCTCAGCAGAGGGCTCGGGCTGGCTCCTCCACGCAGGCACCTCCCTGTAATTTGGCATTTCAGTCACAGCCCGTCTCCAGCTCTGAATTCGAGGAAGCAAATTTTGCCCAATAAAGGGATCGATCGGCTGCCCTGTGCATGTTCTCAGTGCTGTTAACAAAACCATCACATAAGCACTTCTTCAAATCTCTGTTCAGATGCTGCTCCCAAAATCTCAGCCGGCAGCACTCGATGAAATGAGCACAAAGAGCCCTTTTGTGCTGCAGCTCTCTGCCCCACATTGGCTTTGCTTCCCCCAAAGCTCTGGGGACACGGGGGGTTTGGGGTGGCTCCTGCTTCTGCATCAGGAATTCGTAAAGCAGGGAAAGAACAGGGAATTTGGCTGGGGAAATCAGAAGGGGAGTTTGCAATGGGCAGCAGGAAAACGAGGGTCTGGTAGGGCTGTGCAGAGGTGGAGGGGCAGGCTGGGAGCAGCCTGAGCTGCTCCTCTGCTCCAGGATTCTGTGCCTGTCCTCCATGGGTATCTCTCCAGAAAATTCAAACTGCTGCTTCTTCCCCACAGCAGGTTTTCTGTACATGAATTATTTTGATAGTTTTTTTGATTGAAAAAGTATCTTAACATAGAATAATTCCAGAAGAGAAAGCAAAGGCTGGTTTACATTGCAGGCTGCAGTAAAAAAGACGGATAGAGGATGTCACCAAAAAAAATCAAGAAGGGGGAAACACTTCTAAAAAGCCAATAGTTTTTCATAAAATCTTTCATGTTCTACTAAAGGCCATTTTTCAACCAAATTATTCTTTGCCTTGTCCTAGGCTTGAAAAATGTTAAGCAGCATCTCCCAAGGCTATGCTGGAGAGGCTGGAAGGGAAGGGGAGCGACTGCATTTCAGTGAGGGGCTCCAGCCCCAGAGGCTGTGCCTGGGACCCCTTCTGGGATGTTTCTTGCTCTCCACTCCTATCTTTAAGTTCAGTTTTGCCTCCAAATTTTTTGGTGCTACTCCTATTTCTATGTCCATGTTGCTCCTGTGAGGTGGGTGGTTCTGCTGGGAGGATCCTGGGCTCAGGGGTGCTGGAGTCTCTCCTGAGGCTGGATTGACACGTTGGACTTTTCACAGGGCCATGGAACCAGTGGCCTGCGGGTGAAGGAGGTCAGGGATAGATGGGATATTGGGAAGAAATCCTTCCCTGTGGGGGAAGGCATGCCCAGAGGAGCTGTGGCTGCCCCTGGATCCCTGGAAGTGTCCAAGTCCAGGTTGGACAGGGCTTGGAGCAGCCTGGAGCAGTGAAAAGTGTCCCTGCCATGGCAGGGGATGGGATGGGCTGGGCTTTAAGGTCCATCCAACCCAAAACATTCCCTGATTCTGTGGCTCACCCACTCTAGGTGGTCAGCCAGGCCCTGCAGCCCCCTCACAATGGCCATCCCACAGCTCTGGGGCTGGGTTTGGCCCCCTGAGCTGGGCAAGGACAATCCTTGTAGGTGCTGTGGAGAGGAATGGGGGTGGGCAGGGCTCATCCCCGACTCTCTGGGCAGATTTGTTTCCAGGGCAGAGTTTGTTTGCTCGTACAGCCCCAAGGCCTGGTGCTGTATCCATGGTCTCACCTTGTGCTCCAGCTTTATCCACTGGGAGGTTGTGACAGGCTGGATGCAGCCATGAAATCCTTCTGGACACTCCTCCAGCACAGAATCCCAGTGAGCACCGCAGGGGAACCACCTGGAGCTGCCCCTGTGTGTGTCCTGCATCCCTCTGCCCCATCCCTGCCTGCCTGGGCTGGCCCTGCTCTCCCAGAAATCTGGATCCACACTCCAGGAGGTCAGGGCTGATGATGCTGCTGCATTTGCTGTCTCCACTTCTGGCCCTCGTGACTGCTGCCCTTCAGAGGGGGCTGAACTGCCTGGCTCCTGAGAAATGCATTTTGTGCACTGCCAGCTGGTTTACACCTCCACCCCCAGCCAAGCCCCGTGTGCTTTTCACCCTAACTCTCTGCAGAGATCTGCACTGAAGCAGGGAATTGCTCCATTACAGAAACTGTGGCTGAAAATGAAGTTGTTTTTCTAATGGGCCAAATATGTACATCAGAATGTTAGGGAAAAAAGCCCCAGAAATTGCAGTTTAAAATGACTTGGCAGGATCTATTTGCCTGCTATCACATTTGCTTGCTACCTGATTTATTGCCAGTGTGGGGGTTGCTGCAGGAATGAGAGACTTGCAGCCAGAGTTATCCCTGCAGGCTCCTGCCCTGCCTTTGGCTGGAGGGGTGGGACAAGGCAAGGACCAGCCCTTGGGTAAATACTGGGTTTGCCACCTCCATGCTCATTTCTTGGGCTCTTTGAAGTGTTGGATAGGGTGGCTGTGAGTGGCTCCAAGGGGAATTTTTGATGGAAGCCATGGACGTTGTACAGCAGGATGGTGTGACCCATGGGAAATCCACCTGGGAATTTCAGTGTGATTGCAGGGATTTCTCCCTTCTTCCTCAGCCCTCCAAACAGCTGTGGTTTGGATCTGGAGGCCAGACTGTCCCTCTGCCACCAGCAGGGCTCTGCTGATGCTGTCCCTGTCTCACCTTGTCTTCCACCTGTGCTTTCCACCAAGCCTGTGTCCATCCCTGGCAGCACATCCCTCCTGGGAGCCACCCCACCAGGTCCCTCTGATCTCAGAGAGGTCACAGCTCTGTGGTTTCATGCAGACCCCAAATTCCTCCTGGCTGGATCAGGCTGGGAAGGAAGAAACGAGCTTCCTTCTGCAAAACGTGAGTCCAATGATCAACCTCACCATTAACACCTACCTGTAATGTAGCTCAGGGCTCAGCTGTCACTCAGGTGTCCCTTCAGGACGCACAGAGCTGGCATTTCTGTGAGAGGAGCCCTTCTCCTGTGCCCCAGAACCAGCCCTTGCCCTTGCTCTTTGCCCTCCCCTCAGCTCTGGGCTCTCCTGCTGTGCCCAGTGACCTTTCATGCACCAGCTTTGCCCCAGTGAACACGAGGCAGGGACACCTTCAAGCAGGTGCTGAAAACTCCCATTTCTGTCTGTTCTTCCCTTTGGACAGCTTTTCCTGTGCTTTCATGGAAATACAGCCCAAGAAAACCCAGGGTTCAGTACTTCTGTGATGTGTTCACCAGTGCCCTTCTCACTGACAGAGGCTCCTCCCTTCAGCGAGATGATGTCCCCTGTGCCATCAGAAATAACCACTGGACACACTCATCCCAGTCCTGCTCATTCCTGCTCGTTCCTGCTCATTCCTGCTCGTTCCTGTGGATCAAGGAAGCACAGACAGCAAGAAGCTCTCTTTGTCCTCCACGCAGGGTGAGATGTACTCAGTGCTCTTTGTTTCAGGGAATTCTGTCACTGCTCTGTTCAGTGATACTCCCAAGATTCCTGAGGGATGTTTTATAGCCTGGTGGGAATGTTCAGAGGGAAATACCCCTGGATCTGATGGGAGTGGTGGTCAATGCCACGATTGCCTGGGATTGCTGTACCCTGGTAGCTCTTTCCAGGCCTGTCAATCCCTGTATCCACAGGCTCAATCTTTGTGTTTGTGGTTCTCTGCTTTCTTTACATTATTCAGAGATAAGTGCAGTGACAGCAGGGTCCTGTCACTGTGAAGCTGAAGTCATTTTAACTATGACTGACAGTGATCACTGTCACACTAACATGAAGGCTGGAGAACACTGTTTCTCTTCTAGACATCACCCACTTTCCCTAAGCCAGAGCTATCTATGAACCATCTCCCTGTTTCAACTTCTGCCTGTATATTCATCACATGGCCTTACACATGGCTGGGATGATGCTGAGGTGTGTGATGGGCTCAGCAAAATGAAATGTTTGGAGCTGTCATTTTATCAAAGACCCCAAATTGTGACAGGCATGTAAGAGAAAAGTTTTGGGGTTTTTTTCCCTCCACCAGAATGGTTCAGGTTGAGCTTTGACAAAGACTCAGAAGGTGATGCTTCAGCTCCACCAGGTCTGTTGTTTTCCCATCAGGTAAATATGAGGGGCTTTCTAGAGAATGAAAGACAGGAGCAAGCTGGAATTGAAGGAACTGGTACCCAGGCACTGAATCAGTGCCCAGTCTGAACTCCAAGGGAAGAAGCAGGACACAGGTCAGGCTGCAGGGCTGTGTTAGTGAGCACAGCGTGGCACTGCTGGGTTCCATTTCAATGGGTTTGAGCAAAATGGGAAGATCTGAGGAAGTCTCAATACCTGTGTTTGGGGGAGACTGGTGATTCAAATCCATTTGGCTTGAGCAGAACTTTCTGTTGCCACTTCCCTTCTCTGATGTGCTTAGAATCGATTTCTTGCAGAGCAAAGAGTGTGTGGAAACAGAAGTCAGCCCAAATGTTGTCTGCAGGGTTTGACCTAGATTTTCCAAGGGAATTGGCTGTGCACAAGCATTCTCAAAATCTAAATTCAACCACCTGTCTCCTTGTGCTGGTAAACCAAAAACCACTGATGCAAATGGACAAAGATCTTTTTTCCCCCACACAATTCCTGATCAATCCGTGGCAGTGCAGGGAGAACACTTGCAAATTGAACATGCAGCCAAACACGTGTTTCTACACAGCTAAACTCCCTTGAAAAATATTAATCCTGCACACTAATTAGTCAGAGATCAGAATGTGATCCCAGAAAATATGCTCACTCAGCCAAAAATAGGAAGATGGTTGCAGATATCCATATGCATACATTCCTGTTCTGCATGTGCAGTGAGCTCTAAATACGCATATTTCAGAACAGCCTCAACATGAGAACTTTTTAATTAGGCTGGTGGCCTTACAGAACGTTTCCTGTTGGGATAAAGTGCGAAGTAGGGGAAAAGAAAGATCTGGAGAACAAAATGCACTTTTGCAGAAACGCTCAGGAGGCTGCAGGGAGCAGAGCAGCAGCGTGAAGCTCCCCAGCATCCAGAGGTTCCCCGAGCTGACAGGGATGTGTATCTGAGTGGGAGGGATGTCACTCTGGCTCTCAGGCACTGTCACAGCTCTGAGCCACGGGCTGGACAGGCTGTGGCTTTGTTCCAGCTGAGAGATCCCGGCTGCACATCCGGCGTGTTCCTCGTGAGGGGCCCTGCCTGGAGAGCCCAAAGTGTCAGCAGGAGGTGGGGTGGTGAGCAATGGGATCTGACAGGGAACAGGGAGCACATTTCCATGGCAGGAGCTCCTTTAAATGGCTCCAATTCCCAGCATTTAGAGGCTTTTGGCAGAAGCTCTGTCACTGCTGCCCTGTCAGGGCTCTCCTACCGAAGGGAACGCTCTATGGGGATGGACCTCATGTCCCACACTGTTGTCAACCTGCGTGGCTGGACTCAGCCTGTTCTGGAGCTCTCCAAACCTTTCAGGAGCCATTATTTCACCCTCAGAGGAGTTTTGCCTCCAGTGGTTGAGCCAGCTTTAATTATTCCAGAATAGCAACAAAACCCTGTGTTGTGGGGAGAGCTTTCCTCAGCCCCAGCTGGGACTGGGAGACCCTTTGGGCCCCTTGGCTGCTCGTGGTGGTCACCAGGGCTTGTAGGAGGCAGCTGTAACTGAGTTTGCCCATGCAGGGAGCAGGTTTTGCCCCTTTGTTTCTGAGTGTTGTGCTCAGAGGAGCCACCCCACCTGATTTCCTACCACCCTCCCCTGGCTGCTGCTGGGCATCCTCTACTCTGGCTTAAAACATTCATTAGGGACATAATTAACATTCTCATAGTTATGAAAGAGTAGGAAAAGGGAAAATTAATTCCTCTAGAAGCACAAATTGGGGCTGTGAGTGCTTCTCCTGACCTGAGGGGTCTCAGACATGAGTCTGGTGTTCCTATTATGTCACACCTTATACAAATAAGGGATAAAATAGCAGCTCCGTGAGCAAGGAGACGTTCAGGAGACAGAGGAGTAGAAACACGAGTTAGAACTTCTGACAGCAGAGTGCTGCAGCAGAAGGTTATTTTAGAACTTGCTGCCTCAAGGGAGTTTGCACTTTCTTGCCTTGCAGTCAGCCAAAGATGTTGATGCCAATTTAGTAGGAATTAAATGTATTCTCTCAACTTCAGGCATTTTTCATAAGTTGCCCTAAGTAAGATCCCTTTTTTCCCCCCCTTTCCACTTTCTCTGGGTGCATGGCTTTTGATCCAACCTAAAAAGCAGAAGGTTCAAATCAGCCTTACAAACAGAGCTGTCATTCAGCTCGTTCCTTAGCAAAAGCTGTATTAATATCTACTGAAGTGTCTCAGCCAGCGATCAAAATCTTGCCTGCATTGCCATGGCAATGCAAAGGAAACTGAATTCCAATATGACAAGATTCCCTCCTCTCTTCACCCAGTCATTGTCCCCAACGTGGGACAAGCAGGCAGCACTGACAACATCCAGGAGTTCCAGCACTGGAATGGGGCAGGGAGGGAACCTGGCTCTCCTGAGGAGTGCTGCAGATGCTTCCCCTCCCTCATCCTGGATGTATTTGCTTTGTTTCCCCTTACAGGGTGTCAGAATTCTCAGCCCTTGGCTGTGTTTTATATGCCTTTTATTCAGTTATTTTTAAAAACTTTCTCCCTGCTTGTATTTACATTCCAATTAGCAATGAGGAGCTCATGGCTGTGGTGGTTGTAGAGAAAATGCAGCAAGGCTGGAATAGTGTCCAGCCTTGGTCTTGTGTTCCCTCTGCTCCCACTCAGCATTCTCTGCCCTCTCCCCTCTGTGTGACCCCAAGGACTCTTTTCTGTCTCCTCACCTGCCCCAGTCAAAGATCATTGCTTTTCCACGATCCTTTGAAATTAATAATTAAGAAATTCAAATGGCAAACAATTTTAACACCATGGTCTTCCAGCAGCCCTAAACTTTTGGAACTATTTTTTTTTTAGCCTTTGATTTTGGGAAGTCTTCACCTGCCCAGCTCAAACACCTCTGCAGGTACTGCCAACCACCTGCAAAGCTGGAGCCCAGCATTTTTAAGAACCCTTGCAGAGGTGGATGGTAAATACAGGCACCCTTCAATCCTTGTACCTCTAAAACAGGAGCCAGGATGCTGGAGCCAACACAAAGAACCAAATCAGCTCCTGCCTTAGTCTTGTGCCAAAGGGAGCTGCAATTTCTGAGCCACATTGGGCTCAATAATCCAATTTTCCACGGATGTTTAAGATGATTTTTTTTGTGTGTGCCTTAAAGCACTTGTAAAAACGCATTCTGATACCCACACTTGTTCACCAACACAAGGCAATGTCCCAAGCCAAGTTCTAATGGGAAATTTGACCAGAACTGCACAAAAGTGAAGATATTTTCTATCTCTATTTGTGCTCACAATCAAGGAGTACAATCAAGCCATTTGTAGCAGCTTTCCTTGCAGAGTTTGTGTGTGCATGACTTTCCTATGATACCTTCAGAAATTAAATGGATTCTTTTTATTTGGAAGAAAATCAAACATTAAACAGAGACAAACAAAGATCCTGACCAGTTCTACTTTGTAACCAAATTTGCTTTCAGCGTAAATGACAGAGGAGAAACAGCATGTTAAAAAAATAAATAAATAAATAGAAAGTGGCCAGTCCAAGTCTGAATTCTGGGGCTGTTTATTCTCTATACATGTGGTACTTTCAACCCTGTCTGCACTGAAATCCATTAAGACTCCTGCATAACCTCTTGTCCCCTTTTATAACCCAAATGTTGTCACTGCTTTTCAAAGCCATCACTCCTCAGAACATTTCCCTGGGAAGGGCACTAATAACAGGAGCTGCACGTGAGGGAAATCCATTGTCAGGGAGATGCTCTGGAATAAGGTACAGAGGATGGGATTGCAGAAATGTCACAATTCATCCTCCTGATAATGTGTTCCCTGGGAGCTGCACAGAGAGCAGACAAAGAGAGGCATTTGTATGGCAGCAGCGCCCCAGAGCCTCGACAGGAATTCAGGAGGAGCTGTGTATGCCAGCGGGAAGAAGTTGCTTTCCCAATTCTTTTTATCCTCTCAAAACAGGAACCACCCACAGCAGAGCTGCTGCTCCCGAGTTACAGCCAGTGCCCCTGTCAGACTGTGCCCATCCCTCAGGGCTGCCCCTCAGAGCTGCCCCCCAAAACAGGACACCACACACACGTTGTCCCAGGAATTACCTCCCCCTTGTGCACAACTGGCCCAGGAGCTTCCCCAGCCCCAGCCCCAGCTCAGGCAGACCCAGGCCTGAAACTGGTTGGGAGTACAGCGTGTCCCACCCTTGTCCCCGTGTCCTTCCTCTGGTGATGGAGTCACCAGGACACCAGAGGAATCTTTGGCCACTCACAGAAGCTCCCATCTCCTTGCAAAGCCTGCCCAGGGCCTGCCTTTTGCTTCCTTCCCAAACAGGAGCCCAGAAGCAAAGCTTGGCTCCAGTCACCCTGCCATGAGCCCTGATCAGTGCCACCGTCCTCACTCAGTGAACCTCAGCCCTCATCACCTGGGTGTCAGCAGAGAATTGCTCTTAGGGCTCCTCCTCCGCTCCTGGCCCGGCTGCTTTTGTCTCACAACACGGTGTGAGAGTCACAAGAGTTAAATGAGTTGTCTGAGACCTCACAGCCAGTTTAGTCTGCTCCTGTCCCCAGCTGTGTGACCTCCAGCTGCCTCCCCACCCCGCTCCTTTGATTTCACACTTTTTGCAAGCTCAATGAAATAATCTTTTTAAATAAGTGCATTCAGATAAGAAAAGGATTTAGAGTTCCATGTTTGTCATGGAGTGAAGCCTGCAGATAACCCTGATCTAGAGTGGAACAGGGCTCCACTGGGGGACTGAGGGGACATCCCCTTCCTTTGAGGGGACTGAAGAGGAAATGAGTCCTTGTCCATAAAACTGTGGCAGCAGCAATAAGGACCATGAGTGTGTATGAGCACAAGCAGCTCTACAGGTGATAATTACACACTAATTAATCACTGCCCGAGAACCTGAGAGCACCCCCAACTCTCTCCTCAGCTCCTGCAAAGACTGGATATCCCATTAGAGAGGAGGTGGAGTTAACATCCGATACCCTCCTGTGTATTATCCACAACTAGACCACAAATAAACAGATGAAGAACAAAGATGGTTTTTGTTGCCAAAAAATATCAGAATTATTGGCTAAATATTTACTTGTCTTAAGATGTGAGCAGCTCATGCCAAAGCAAGCCGTGGTGCTTCCTTGTTTCACACTCAGCAAAACCACATGGAAGCTGTTAATTGATTAAACTTTCATTGTGCTTTGCTTGGATACTTGTGGGCAAACAAAGCCCTTTCTACTCCTACCGTCCATCTGCCTGGTTCATTAAAGGGTGTTTTATCCAAGGTTTATGAAGCTGGACCACATGATGCCCAGATCTGGCTTCTCAGTCTCTCCTCAAATCACAGAATATCAGAATGGTTTGGACTGGAAGGGACCTTAAAGCCCATCCTTGCCGTGGGCAGGGACACCTTCTACCGTCCCAGGGTGCTCCAAGCCCTGTCCAGCCTGGCCTTTGGCACTTCCAGGGATCCAGGGGCAGCCCCAGCTGCTCTGGGCCCCCTGTGCCAGGGCCTGCCCACCCTCCCAGGGAGGAATTTCTTCCCAATATCCCATCTCTCCTGCCCTCTGTCAGTGGGAAGCCATTCCCCTTGGCCTGTCCCTCCATCCCTTGTCCCCAGTCCCTCTCCAGCTCTCCTGGAGCCCCTTTAGGCACTGGCAGGGGCTCTAAAGTCTCCCTGGACCCTTCTCTTCTCCTGGCTGGACACCCCCATCTCTCCCAGCATCCTGGAGAGATGATCCAGATCCCTCATCACCACCAATGGTGACACTTTCCAGCCTCTCCTTCCCTGCAGGCTCATTGCAGAGCAGCCTCCTGGCCCTGCCTCCCCCTGTGGCTTTTCCTCAGCCCCTGGCCCATCCCAGGGCGCTCCTTCCTACCCCGCTTGTGCCGCCTGGCTTGGCTGAGGGAGTTTTCAGGTGGAGATCTGTTCTGTAGAGTGGAATTCCCCGGGCTCCTCTGACCAGGAGACAGTACCAGCAGAGCCTCGTCAAAGACTGAGTGTGCTGCAGGCAGCACAAGCACCCCGGCAGCTCGGGTGCAGCGCTATAAAAGCTTTATGTATGACAGACTTGCCAAATTGCTGTTTAAACAAGGAAGCAAATGGGAAGACCATCTGCATCAGATTGAAACTGCTCATAATCCTGTCGCTTGTGCCAGCATGGTGTGTTTAAGCTCTTGAGTTGGCACCTGCCCAAGAGACACAGAAATTTGTAGGTTTTGCCGCCATGTTCCCCAGTCCCAGGCAGGATCTGAGCCCTCTTTGCAGTTTCTATGGATTTCTGATGGAGCAGGGAGCTTTCTGCCTTCCTTCAGCCCGGAGTGAGCTCCTGCTGTGCTCTGGGCACTGCTCTGCGGGCCGGGGACAGGCCCCAGGCTCTCAGCCACACTCACTGTCTCCCACCTCCTGATCCAGAGCTGGGACCATCCCATGGTCCTGCCCCACCTCATCTCTAGCACCAAACACCTCCCATCTCACCCGCTCCCCCCCAGCAAACCCCCACCGGGCCGGCAGTGCTGCAAGAGGAGAAAATGAGCCATGAACAGGAATGTGTGAAATTCCGGGATGATCCCATCTCTCCCGGGATGTTTCATGCCCTCCATCCCAGGACTTCACACCATCCCCGGCTCCTTTCCACTCCTGGCAGTACAAACACCAAAGAGATTGGAGGGAAAGGCAAAGCACCAGCCCTCCCTGCTCATGTAGATCTTTATCTCGCCTCTTCACACGGAGCTTTGAAAGACAACTAAAACAAGTTACTGATAATTAGCTCGAAAGACGAACAAGCAATTGTGCTTTATCATGTACAAGCTCTTTGATAATAGGCCAGGCCTAGTGCCACGAATTGCTAATTGATTCTTTCTTAGCAAAATGTTTTGCTTAATTAAAGGGTGTGCTGATTTATAAACACCTCCCTAAATATTATTCACTTTTGCATCTGCTGAAAAGAGCTCAGGCTGTTCCTGCGCTCCAGCATTCCCTTTCAAATTATTCCATTATATCCAGCCACACTCTTTCAATACTGATTGTGACAGATTGGGGAATTATTAAATCATAAATACCAAGAGGAAAAGCCAGTGATACACTTAATGGGAACTGTTCTCGCAGCCCTTAAATATTTCAAAGAATGACAAAACCAGAAGGAGACGGGGAGGCAAAACTGAAGCTTTGGCCAAGCTCTGTTCTCCCTCGTGCTGGAGTAAATCACGACCCAGAGCTCAGCCTGATGCAAAAGTAGAGGAAGGATCTGTCTCATTTTTTCCTGCAAGATTGCTGAGACTTAAGTCTGGTCATACCTGGCTCTGCTGCCTCTCATGGTGCTTGCATGGAGGAGTCACCAACACATTCAGTCTCTGGCCCTGCACAGTCCAGGACATGCTTTTTAACTCATTTTTTTCTTCTCAGTAGGTGCTGCCAAGGCTTTTGCTCCTGCAGCTGTGCCGTGCAGGTCTGTGCTGTGCTGCAGAGGAATGGAATCCATGGGTAGTGTTCCACTGGACCTGCCTGTCCCCAGAGTCCTGGTGGCTTTGACCTGGGGCTGGTGGCAGCCGGAGCCTGGTCAGGAGGCTGCAGCCCAGGTCAGAGTGTTTGGGATGCCTGGACGAACACACCTGGAAGAGGGGAAGTAGAGAGATGGACCCTGCGAGGGGTCCAGGGCCAGGCTCAGAGGGGTGGGGAATTGGGTGGGACACGGAGAGGAGGAAGGGCTGGCATCAGAGGGGAGCTGCAGCTGGCGAGTTTGATCCGGAGCTGAGGGATTTGCAGGAGCTTGGCT
>VYXF01007340.1:4761-17238 GCA_013397295.1 Polioptila caerulea
GAGGGGGACTGGGGGGGATGTGATCAGAAATCAGATTAAATTCTACTTGTAAGCTGGTATAACCACAGTAAGTACAGGTCAGAAGAGAATTCCAGGGTAAACAAAGTGAGTTAGATAGGAAGAAAATCTTGCTGATCATTGGAGGTCATCCAGAGAGGCAATGCCCAGCTGCCCTGGTGAGACCCCCACCATTCCCGGGCTCTTGCAGCGCATCGAGGAGCTGCAGCGGGACCTGGAGGGGCTGCAGGGGGAGATCCGGAAGCATGAGAGTGTCCAAAAGCAACTGGCTGAGAAAGCCAAGGTACGCTGTTGACTGCAGGGGACACACAGAGGGCAGGTCTCATCATCCCAGAGGGGTGGGACAGGGACCAGCAATCCCTGGGAGCACAGGCTCGATGGGCAGGGCATCCAACTGCCCTGAGCTCTACCATGGTCCCTGATGGAAGAAGAAAAATAGATGGCAGAGTGCCTTGTGTGGGTGTTGGGTGAGGAAGTCAAGAATGTACAGTATCCCAGGGATGAAACCCAGACAAAAAGTGCCATGAAGGGTCAATGCTGCAACCCCACTCCTTGCAACAGGATTACTGTCTGTCTCCAAAGGCACATTTGAACTTGTCCAGTGGGAACAGTGGTTGAAATGCCCATGGCATGGTTTTGAATGTCACTCTGAGATGTCAAAGCTCTCATTGCAGGCAGAGGAGGAACTAAAGGCAGCCTGGTCCCAGCAGGAGAGGCAGCTGCGGGAGATGGAGCGCAGGGAGCGCCTGCTGCAATCGGCAGTGCAGCAAGCTGGGGAGCAGGTAGGCAATGGCAGGGATGGGAACATCACCACTGGGGCCATGGGCAGCACAGGGATGCAGCTTCCCATGGGGAAGGATGTGCTGTGGAAACAGAAACCCAGAGTCATGAGCACCAAACCCTGGCACAGGACTTATCTTGTCAGTGGGTGAAGTATAAAAGGCTTATCCACAGAATTTGTGTGGGCAGCATGGACAATGGAGCAGTTTAACAGGATACAGAAAAGTAATCTCTAATCTTAGTTATGCTTTCTCGGAGCCACACCAGCCTTCCTTGGTGCCTGGGTAATGCTGCTCTGGGCAGAGACAGCCATTTGCAGATAACATCATGCTAGAGATGGATCATCCGTGATCAGCAGAGCAGCTATCAATGATTGGTGGTGTTTGTTTCCATGTGTTCATCCCTGCTGCAGCTGGAATCCTTCAAGACCCGAGTGATGCAAGTCTGTTCTCCATCAGCAGCTGGCAGCACAGGGAAATCTGTAACAGAGCAGCAGGTGAGTTTGGACACCAGCTCACAGAGATGTTCGGAGCCTGCAAAGCCCCAGGTGGCTCAAGGCAGCTGCTGCAGAACAGCCACGGTGCCTGCTCCATGTTCAGTAGGGCTGCAGCATCCAGGCTACTCCAGATGAGGATTTGTGCTGTGGCTGTCCCAGGTTAATGGCGCTATTCCATGGCATGAAGGGGACACAGTCCCTTTTGTCTCCCAAAGCTTGGTGGGAGTCAGTGGTCTGCAACAGGGACAAGCACAGGAGTCTGACATGGCTGCCAGTTTGCAGCAAGTCTCTGCCATTGCTCTCTGAGATGATCCCTGGGTCCTCACCTGGAAAACAGTATGAGCCTTATCCTCCTCTTTCTTCACCCACTTTTGCCAGGTGATAGAGAAGGTCAGGCAGATCTCTGATGAGAACCAACAAAGTCATGAGAGAGAGAAGAATCTGCAGAAGGAATTAAGTTCCAGGCTCACAAAGGAGAGGGAGGTGTCTGGAAACATCGAGGTGTTCAAGAACTCCCTGCAGAAGCTCCAGGTCAGCCATTTAAATATTGAGGACCAAATGGCAGCTGGGAGATAGTGGCACAGGGTGTTTTCTTGGCCTGAGGAAAGGCCAGAGTAAAGATACAACCCTGAAACAAAGCATCATCCCTAAGTGTTCATGTGGTTGTTCCCAGGAGTTTGTCACAGATTCTCCATAAAGCCCATCCTGTTCCACTCCCTGCCATGGACAGAGACACCTTCCACTGGACAAGGTTGCTCCAAGTCCCATCCAACCTGGCCTGAGATGTTCAGAAATGTGTCATTTGCCAGTCCCTGAAGGCCACTGAGAGTGGAGACTGGCTTGTTCCCCACTGGTTCCATTTGTTCCAGGCTTGCCTGAGGAGCCCCTGCAGCAGTGCCAGCCTGCGAGGGGAGCTGGGGCAGCTGGAAGTGTTGTGCCTGGATCCCTCTGTCTCGGCCATCAGGACAGCAGTGGTGGACATGGCACGTGGTCCCCTGTCCTGGCTGGAGGCTGCAGAGCAGCTCCTGGACAGCGCAGGGATGGACCTGTGCACCTCTGGCAAAGGTCTGTGTCCTGCTGGGCATCTCTGGGGATGTGGGATGTCCTGGCAAGCCAGATGTAGAGGAGAAAGTCCAGCATGAGCCACTCCTTGGGGAAAAATCACAGGATCATGGAAATTTTAAGGCTGGGAAATACCTCCAAGGTCACTGAGTACAACTATTAAGCCAGCACTGTTCCCAAGTGCCACAGCCTCACACTTTTTGAACACTTCCAGGGATGGTGTGTGATATTCCAATGCCTGACCATCCTTTTCATGAAGAAATTTTCCTGGATATCCATAATATGGTGTGTGAGCACCCCACACAGTGAGGCTCCATTGACTTTTGCAGGGCTGTTGGCTGCTCTTGGGAGCTTGTCGGAAAAGAGTCAGGAGATGGCACAGAGGAATCAGATGTTGCAGGTACAGGAATATTTATGCACATAAACTAGGTAGATTTGGACTCTTTCTCTGGATAAATATGATGGCAGTCCCAAGCAAGCCAGTGTGGCACCTGGACTGGGGATATGCAGTAGCTGAGATCCCTGAGTCTACAGGAAATGAAAGGGAGACAGAGCCCACTGCCAGCATGTCCATATCCCTAATGCAGCAAGGATGGAGAGGAGATCTCTTTTGTGAATTTTTTTGTGAGTGAACGTACACAGGAGGTTTATTTCTTGCCCTGCTGCTGACACACTTCCTTTAATACCTCCGTGTCTCCCTGTAGGAGCAATTAGAGAAGCTCCAGGAGCTGCAGGCAGAGCTGCTGCAGGAGCACACAAAAGAGCTGGAAGAAAAACATGAGCAAGACTTACAAATAAAAATCCAGCAAATTATCCTGGAAAAGGACAAGGAGAGCAAACAGGTACAGTGACATGGTTGGTGTTTCAGAAGAGGAATGTTATGAGGAAAAATGGATGCCTGTAAGAGTGTTGGATAATGAGAGGAGGAACCTCTAGCTCCAAACTGAGTGCAGTCCCAAGGGACTGGATATTCTCCCATATGGATCCAGGTGATGTAAACTCCCAAAAGTATCCATGGTGGAGCTGGGAAGCACCTGCAGGTAATATCAGGATGCACAGCTGCCAGTCAGCCACTGGGAGAAAGCGGAAAGCAAGGAGCATCATGATCCATGAGCTTAGGGAAACACTGCATTGCTTCCTCTCGAGCCTTCTCTCCCTCCTTCCCATGCTGGGGTCCCGTTGGCTCCTTTCTGGCTGTAAAAGGATACTCCTGTGGAGCAGGGGGAAAGCAGTCCCCCTCAGTCCCAGGGAAGTCCAGGCCATCGCACCAGTGGCTCTGGTGTGGGATGCAGTGTCAGTCAGGGTGTGAATGGGTGTTTTGCCGTGTGTGTTGTGGTCATGGTGGTCTTGTAAGACAGTTTCCAGCCTGCTTCTGTGTCTGGCACCTCGGGAATGGTGGTTTCCTGGTGTTCAGTTTTCTAAGGATTCAGGCAAGGAGCAGCCAAGCAGCTCCTACCCAGTCTCGCAGCTGTACTTTTCCCCAGGTGCTCCCATCCTCTCTTTCACTGAGTTTCCTCCTGTCCTGCCAAGCTTTTCTCCCATCACCTGCCCCTGCTTGAGAGCAATTACCCTCCCTGCTGCTTTGCTCCTTGGAGCTGAGGTCTTTTTTTTCCCCTGAAGTGAATCTGTTGATTCACAGATTCTGGAAAGTGCTCTCACTGAGAAGGACAAGTGCAAGAAGTCTGTGGAGGAAGAACAGAAGAAGATCCAAGAGTTGGAAAGCCACCTAAGAAGCATGGTTGAGGTGAGCATGGGAGGTGAAGCAGAACGGCTCACTCTTGGAACGAAGAAAAGGGAAAGTGTGCTGTAGTGTGGTGCTCCAGGAGCTCAAATCAGTGGATGAAGGGGTTTTCCTGCCCCCCCCAAATATACTGATGACAGCTCTGCAGAAAGAAAGGTGGATTCTTGGCTACTCTAATTACTGCTAATTTCCTCTGGTAGGCAACAGCAAAGAAGGCAGAGGAGCAGGAACTGACAGAGGGAAAACTGAGAGAAGCTTTGCACAAGCTGAAGAAAATCACTGCACAAGAGGTACTTGCACCAACCTGTGTAGGTGGAGGATGCAGTGTTGGAGAAGAAGGCTTCCCCCATCCCTGAAATCCTTCCCTCCATTCTTGTGGCCACCTTCCAGGAGAGATGATGCCGATGGTGATCCCAAAAGAAACCCGCAGTGCTTCCAACCAAGCTCCTTTGTCTTGTTTCCCAGGCGTTGTTACAGCAGCAGGTGCTTCAGCAGGACCAACAGCTCAGGGCTGTCCAGGAGGAAAATGAATTACAGAGGCAGAAACTGCAACAAGAAGTAGCAGGATATAGGGAGCAAAGCAAGCAGCATTCCCTGACCATCTTGGCTTTAGAGGACAGGCTGTTAGAGGCCACTCAGCAGCAGAAGGTGCTGGAGGAGGAAAAGGCAGCACTTGTGGAAAAAATGGAAGGTAGGTAAGGGTTGTATGGGATTCACCTGTACCGGGAACCGGCTGGGTTAACATGAAGTGTGCGTGGTGATGGGACAGTGAATTTGCTGCTATAGAAAATATTGGGAAGATGTTGAATGAGGGTTATTCCACCTGCAGGACAAGCTCTGTGAGGCTGTGCAGAAGCAGTTTCATTGATGGTTTTAGAGAATAGACAGGGCTTTGCCACTGGAGAAGGGATCTTTGCCCTCTAAATTGACAAGACTGGCATGCTTTGGACTGCTCCGAGACAGAAGCAATCCCAAGCAAGGCTGGATGTCAAGAATTATCCAGCTGGCCTTAGAACTGGGCTCTCAGGGACATGGGTTTCCCAAAGAGATAGTCCTCAGCCCTCAGAGCTGCCATATAAAGGAAATTATTTGTGTAGCAGAAGCAACAAGCATGTAAATGTTACAAAGAATTGGCCTTTTTCTTGTGTCCTGTAGGACTTCAGTGTGATGCCCACATGTCAGCATCGGGAGCTTGGCTAGAGATTTGTCCTGCCATGGAGTCTCATGTTTGTCTGAGGTGAGCAGCACTCACTGATGGTGATCAGAGAGGCTTGGAGAAGGGCAGGGACCACTTGGGAGAGCCTAAGGAAGTCTAACACCATTTTTCCCAAGATCTTCTTAGTCTGAGATAGGACTTGAGTCCCTTTGCTAGGCTGAAGTGATCCTAAGGGCATCCAAGTGATGCCAAATAGCATGTGAGGATCTGCCATCCCATCTGGATGGCTCCAGGTAAGAGCAATTGGTGTGGCCAATCCCACACCACAGGATGACTCCAGGGGACCAAAAGGCAGGTAAAAAAAAGGGAATGTGTGTATTAACCAGGAATGCAGCACAGGTAGGTGTGCATGAGCTCCCTGCAATGAAGTTTCCCAGTGGCTGAGATCTGCACTGATCTTTCCCAGGAAACTGCAGGAGGAGCTGGCAGTGGCACAGGGCACGCTCCTGGAAAAGAAGGGAGTCATCAGCAGGCTCAGCAGGGAGCTGTCAGAAACCAGAGCAAGGATGTCAGACATGAGAGGTGGGTGATGTGCACTGTGTGGCTGCCAGCGTCCCCATCCTCCTCCAAGCAGTGACAGTGTAGTGGGCGCACACAGATCTCAGGAAATTGATGTCAGCATTCTCAGGCAATGTTTTGTCCTGCTGGGGGCAAAGCAGGTAGTCTGTTCCCTTTGGGAAGATGAATTTCTCCCCATTCTTGACAAAGTAATAGCAGTGACAATGAGAGAAGAGTAATCAGGGGGAGAGCAGGTAGACAAAACTGAACTCAGACTCACACTGGTGAATTTATTGGAGCTGAAGATGTTCCAAGCCAGTGGACTGGGAGAGCCTTGCCTGGGATTCCTGCAAGGGCATGTGAACATGGGAACAGAGCTCATGAGGAATGTGTGGAGTCAAAAGATGCAAGTCAGAAAATGCTGGTGACCTGTCCTCCTTCAATCTGAAGGAAAATTGCCACAGCAAGGACTTGCCCTGGCTTATATCTCCACAAAGAGACTGGGATTTAGTAAACCAGGATGTCCTGTTCGCATGGCCCTGGATCTGAAGGCAGCTGTCAAGGGCAGGGCTCTGCAGGGATGAGCTCCATTGTTGCTTCCATGAGGGTGCACCAGCTGCAGATCCCCCAGGACTGGGTGATGAGTTAGCCAGCATCCCACGAGGCTGTTCTGTGCTTAGGGGAGCTGAGTGAAGAGCAGAAGGTGGAGCTGGAGCACAGCCAGAGGCAGCTGAAACACCGAGAGTGGGAAGTGGACCAGCTCAGGGAGAAGCTATCCGAGATGTCCAGTCTTGTGGAGGAGAAGGATCAGGCCCTGAAAGCAGCAGCTGAAGAGTTAAGGTACACCCTGACATCACCGAAAGCTTCATGGGTGCCCCTCTGTCGGTCCCCAGCAGCTGATGGTGTTTAGGGTTCTCCCCAGAGCAAAAGACACATGTGAGAGTACCAGAATGGAGATGAGCTCTGAATCCATGGAACTGAAATGGGGGCTTAGTGGAGCTCATGCCAATAGATGTGTAACTCAGGCACTTGTATCTGAGTGTTCCCACCCACACCGTGGTACTCATCAGTGGGTGTCCAGGGTGCTGCTCTCCCCAAGCTGTTTTGTGTCACCTTCATCCATCATGGGGTCCCACAACATCTTGTCTCCCCACACAGCCAAGCCCAAACACACTGCCAGGTGCTGAGGGATGCTTCCCAACAAACACTGGAGAACCCAGAGGATGCTCCCAGGACACCAGTGCAGGTGGGTGAAGCCTCCCAGAGGGAGAGTCTTCCTGGAGAGCAGGGAGGTGTGGGTTTGCCAAGAGCACTGATGGCACATGGTGTTTCTCGGCATCACGGTGAGAGCCAAGCCTGGAGCTGCTCCATGCTGGGCCGGGGGTGGGATGGCCGCACACCCTTCCCAAGCCACAGGCTGCCTATGCCGCCTGTGATCCGGGCAACCGCAGCCCCCGCCAGGCTGCTGCTGGTTAATGAGCTGATGTTTGCACAGCACTTGGGAACCAACTGTTGTGCGTGCTAATGGCTGCGTTAATTGCCAATTAGAGGAAATAGCAACATGCAAATTCCTTCCTTTTCCCAACTTGCCAAGCTGTGAATGCTGGCTATGCAGGTAATGCAGAACCAGTTCTAGGGTTGCATGTGTAGAAGTAGGGGCAGCTTGTTGCACAGGACAGGAAGAAACGCTCCTCATTCTCATGAACCAAATCCCTATTAGATTTCTCCGAGGCTGGAAAAGGGAAGAACTCGCAGGTGGTGGCAGCAGCAGATGGAGGGACTGTAGGAATTGTACATTCTGTACAGCGACGCAGCCAGCAGCGTGCCAGCGAGGCCGGCTGGCTGCGGGGGACAGGCAGTGACTCACAGCCAGCTGATGAGCGGGCGGGAGGTACTGCCCGTCCTGCTCCACCTACTGAGATGGGGAGGGGAGGAAGATCCCAGTGCCGGGACTGCCATGGGACCCCAGAGATGTGGGGCGACAGCAGCCAGACTGGAGCTGGGGGTCTGCAGCCATCACTAGCTGTGCACAGGGCACAGCCCTTTGGCCCTAGCCCCATCACAGATTTTTGGATGTTTGTCATAATGCGGAGATCTGGATGGGGCTGGGAGAAGGCAGTGCACTTGTAGAGAGTAATATCCAAGTTTGTATAGGGACACAGTCTCTGAAGTGCTTTGATGTTTGTGTAGATTGCAAACGCTCTGTGGTGCAAAGGACAAGGGAAAAACGCCAGCATGGAAATTTAGAGCTGTGCACCAGCCCTCTCCTGGCTCTCCAGAGCATTTGCAGGGTTCATATCCTGACCATGGCACAGCAGAACAGGAAAGAGGTCTCTGGTCCCCCAAATCCATGGAGATGCTCCCCAGGCTTTGTTCTTGTGCCAAGAGCCAAGAGTCTGACAGCAAGGCTGTGTTTACATTGAGCTTGTGCTGCACCTGATGCAGACTGGGCGAGAACCTGTCTTCTTCCAGGAGCCACCATCAGACTTGGCTGAGATTGGTGCAAAATGCCGAGGCCTCAGGCACGAGGAAATGATCCAGCGCCAAAAAGAAGGCTTGGCTGAGCTCCGTGAGAGAGTAAAGATATTGGAGAAGAGACAGTGCTCAGGTGAGCAAGGCTCTCCTAGAATAATGGAACAGTTTGGGGTGGAAGAGACTTTAAAAACCATCTTGTTCCACTCCCTGCCATGGGACACCTGCCACTATCTCAGGTTCCTCCAAGCTCCATCCAGCCTGGCCTTGGGCACTTCCAGGGATGAAGCAGGGATGATGCTTCTCTGAGCAGCCTGTGCCAGGGCCTCCACACCCTCACAGGGAGGGAAAGCTGGGCAGACTCAAAGTTGTGTAGAGAGTGGAACAATTTGACATCTTCTTTTTTGCCTCCAGGTGCTGTGAAGAGCAATTCAGAGCCACTGGTGGTCCAGATGAAAGACTTACCAGAGAAAATAGTCCAAAAAGGAGGTCTTGAGCTGGAACCTGCACCTGTGTTGGGAGAAAAATTGAAGGCTGGCAAGGTAGGGAGGCAGTGTGTGGTTTGTAATGCCTGTGACTTTGGAAAGTATGCCCTGGGAAAGGGAGAAATAGGTTTTCAGAGATGCTACATAAGAATTCAGGGTGGGAGATGCAGCCTGATGGATGGCAGGCAATGCTCCTGCAGAGGGTGGCAGCTCCATCAGGACCAGCACATTGCCTAGTGCTGCTGGAGCAGCACCAGGGATGCCACGGGCTGAGCGGGGTGGGAGGCTTGGAACCACACCAATACTGGGGTGGTTTTTCCATGAGGTGAAAAGCAGGCTCGAGGCCACTTTACCAAAAACCAGGCCCAAAGTGGGCTCCATGGGTCTTTCCCTGTCTGTCCAGGTTCCTGCCTATGTTCCTAATGGGGGCTCGTTCAGGATCACCCACAGCAAAGTGGAAATGGCTGAGGTGACAGACTTGGGTGAGAAGATGGTACGTCAGGGATAGATGTAGTAAATCGTGTAGAGTGTGTTTACATGCCTATTGTGTGTAGAGTTTAGATGTTTTTGGAACACATTTCAGATGTATGTCACATCAGGATGCTGCAGGAATGTTGAACTGCTCTGTGGTCCAGTTGAAGACATCCCTGTCCATGATAGGGGGGATGGTTTGATGACCTTTAAATTTCCCTCCCAGATTAAACTATTCTATGATTCTACAGCCCAGAGCACTTTGTGTGTCTGCCAGGACATCCTGGCACCCTAAAACATGCCATGGTACATCAGACAGCCTGGGAAGCAATGAAGGGAGCTGTCAGGGAAGGGGTCCATGGGTAGCACAGCTGGTGGATTGGGCAAGGGGGTCTCTTCCCTCCAAAAAAAGCAGGGAAGCACCCAGTAGGGAAAACAGTCATCTTAGTAAAGGAAGCAATCCAATCCCAGTAAGCTGTGCAGCTGGGAATGGAATGCAAACCTACTTTCCTTGGGACACTGTCATCTCCTCAGGAAAGCAGACAGAAAACAGATGGCTGAGCAGTGTGATGGAATTCAGCAGACCTGGTAAATAATGCATTCCCTCTTCTTCCCGCAGTACCTTGATGTAATTGGTGCTCTGGGAAGCCTGATGGAGATGAAGGAGCTGTCAGGAATGCAGCCTCTTCAGCACTTTCCTCAGGAGAGAAGGGCAGAAGTAGGACTGCAGAGACAGAAGGCCCTGGAGCTGTTGTACATAAAGATCAGGAACCTCCAGGTTCGCCTGGAAAGGAAAGAAGAAATGCTGAAAGATTATGAGGGAAGTGTGGAGCAGCTCAGGTATGGATAGTCAGAATTCTGAACAAGACCCAGTCCTTGGATGCCAACTGACAGAGAGCTTGGGGCAGGGAGTGGTGTGACACTGCTGAGTCCTGTGTCTGTCTGGGACCAGTCTGTGTCTATGGCCATGGTACAAAAGTCAAATGTCAAGAGGAGTGGGGAAAGGTCCTCCCAGTTTTCTGCAGTGGTACCATCCGCAGCCTCACATGGTTGAGCAGTGTCAGAGCCGGGAAAGCCTTGACAAGTTCCCTTTTCCTGGGTGGCTGGAGCCTGGGAATGCAGCAGCATCAGCTGGGGCAGAGGGATGGTGTCAGCAGGCCCAAGGAAGGCATGGGAGAGCACAGCTGAGGGTCAGGGTGTTGATAGGGGCAAAAGACTGACAGAATCCTCCCCTCCTGTTTTGCACAGGCAGAGCCAAGCTTCCCTGCGAAGGTGCCAGGAGGAGATGTCCAACCTGGAAGATCAAGCCCACAGGGAGGCAGAAGAGAAGGCTCTGCTGCGAGAGGCTCTGGAGAGGATGCAGCTCCAGCTGGACCAGGAGAAGAGGCTGCAGCAAGTGGCCAAACGGCATAAGGTGAGAAGGCAACACCCAACTCCCCCTCTTTGTACAACAGCCAGCTCCACCTGTTGGGGACCAACCCAAGCAGCTGGAGGTTCTGGACCTCCTGCACTCAGCTGCAGCATCGTGGCAGCATTCCTTGATGAAGTGGGAGGAAGTGCAAACTCCTGTAGTGATGGGTTTGCGCCATATATGAGGGCAAGGGAGAAGAGCAGGTCATGCTGAGCTCTCGTGGTCAACACTGTGTCTGTTGTCTCTGTTCTGCAGCCTGGAGCCATAAAGCCTCTCTGCCCAGGCAAGCCGAAGGCCAAGGAGCGCGTGGCAGATGCTGTCAAATCGGGAAACTCAGGAGCAGCATCACAGGGACCTTCACTTGGTGGTGGTCTGCAGTAAGAACAGGTCACCGCCACGGACTCTGTTAGGGTGGAGGTGGTATGAGGTGTGGGTGCATTTTGAGGAGCTCCAGTTTGTATCTCGTGGCTCCTGGGCACACTGGAGCCACTGTACAATGTAGGACCTTATTTTCCCATGTTCCCATTTTTCCATGTCCCATATAATGTGGTGGGATTTATGGCAGTGGAAAAGGTGGTGAGGATATAGTCCAGTGTACACGTGTGTGTATATTTGTGTGTGAATACAGCCCAGTGGCATGTGAAGTCAGTTGTGGAGGGTGTATCCTGTCCTTGCTGAAGTGGCCTCAAGTACATGAAGCCAACATGGCTTGAAATATCCCTTGCAACTTGTGTCCTCTAGTCTCCATCATGTCATGGGGAAACTGGAAGATAAGGCACAATGTAGTACGGAATTCTGGAATTCCTGGAACACCTCAGGAATGCTGGACCTATCACCTGGGAAGGGGGAAGAAGAGGACCTTTGTCAGCCACACCAGTACAGCAGCAGCATGAGGACAAGCTGGGGAGATGAGAGTGATGTGCTGGTGGATTGGGGTGGGATGATGGCACAGGCTCACTTACTGATTCTTGTCATTAGCAAGGGCGAGAGCAGACTCTGGATTTTGGGGAGCAGCAGTGTTTTGGGGAGGGGACCCCAGCAGGTGATAGGCAGCTCCAGCACATCATTCCTGTAGCTGCTCCACCTCAGCACCACTCAGAGCAGTCCATGTGCCAAGTCCTCTGCTGACCTCTTCAGCTGAGAATAATCTGGATGTGAGCAAAACCCCACTGGGGTTTTTTGGTTTTTATTTTTTAATAGGATAAAAAAACGTCTGGAAGCAACACAGAGGGCTGCAGCAGGCTGATGCAAGGCTGCATTGTCTCTGAGCTTGCGAAGCACCCATGTGTGCACAGTGGCCAATCTCTAGTGTTGATGACAGTGCTGTGGGGCTCTGGTAATTGGTGTGGCCTGGTTTTCCTGCTGCCTATTCTGGGAGAAGCTGGGTGCTTCCCTGTCTGAATGCCTGAGTTTACTTGGGGCAAAGCATGACCCTGTATGCTTGTGTAGGTTAAAGGTGCTGCCGTGGGCATCCTCTGCAGGTGTATCTGGAGGTGTTGGGCTGCTGCATGACTCTGTATGTCCTCACCATACCACCCTTGGCAAACTCTGGGTCAGGAATGGATTGGGGTGGCAAGAGCATAGGTGGCTGTGAGTGCACCAGACTCCTGGTACCCTCCTTCGAGCCTATGGATTCATAGAATTATGGGTTGCTTTGGGTTGAAAGGGACCCTAAAGGTGGTCCGGGGGGATCTCACTGGGGCATGGGACCCACTGGAGGTGCCGGACCCTAAGGATCATCCCAGGCTGACCCTGCCGGGGGATGGATGAGCCCTGCCGATGTTGCCGGCGGAGGGGAGGGGGTCTGAAGGGACGGGGACGGTTGAT
>VYXF01007443.1:0-20852 GCA_013397295.1 Polioptila caerulea
TAATTAATAATACAGAGGTAATACCTCTGTGATAGCATATCTGAAAAGGAGAGAAAAGTTATTGCACAATTCTAATTGTGGCCAGAGAAGAGTAGGGTGAGAAAATGTCAGAGCAACAGATCTGCAGGCACCAAGGTCAATGGAGAAGGAGGAGGAGGGAAGGAGGTGCTTCAGGTGCCAGAGCTGAGATTCCCCTGCAGCCCATGGAGGACCATGGGGATGCAAAGATCTACCTGCAGTCCCTGGAGAAGATCCACACCAGAGCAGGTGAATGCCCAAGAGAGGGCTGTGAACCTGTGGGAGGCCCATGCTGGAGCTGGGTCCTGCAGGGATCTATCTGTACACCCGCAGAGAGAGGAGCCCATCTTGGAGCAGGTTTCCTGGTAGGACTTGTGGACCCACACTGGAACAGGCTGTTCCTGAAGAACAGCACCCTGTGGAAGAATGAATCACACTGGAGAAGTTTGCACAGAACTGTCTCTGTGTGAGGGGCCCCACAATGGAGCAGAGGAAGGACTCTTCTCCCTAAGCAGTGGCAGAAACAGCATGGGATAACCCCCACTCCCCATCTCCCTGTGTCAAAGTGGGTATGTGGCTGACCATAGACATTGCTTTTTATGTCCTGCTTCTATGTTTTGCAAAAGATGTAGTTCTACTTGAAGATTTATTATTATTTCTGTAACGCTTGCACTGCAGCATGCTAAAATCGTGGATGTCTTTTAATTGTACCCCAAGGCCTTTGACTCTTGTTTTTGGAGAAGTTTCCACTTTGTGTTGGTTCAATCACCTTGCAGATAGACATTACTGAAATTTATAGAAGAAGATAGCGGACTTGGTGAGGGAACTTACTGTGACCCAAAGACATAAGCTCTTTTTATTAGTTATATTAATATTGGTGGTTTGAGAGCAGCATGCCAAAGTATTTGTGGGGTTGATAAAAGTCATCTCCTGCAGTTCTGGCCGCCGTGTCTGGGTACAGCCATAGTTGAGAACCAGGTGCTGCAGCACTGCGTGATGCCGGCTGCCTGCCTCCGTGGTGTGCCAGGCTCACGCCAACGAAAAGGGGAGGATCAGAAGTCAGGAGCTATGTCCTTATGTGGCACTGGGAGTCAAACAGGCAACAGCAACAAAATTCAGGTTAACCCTGAACACATATGGTGTTTTAGGTGTCTTTTTTCCCTATGATGGCTTTCAAATCATAGTTGTAGGAGCCTTTAAAAAGCATAAAATAAAGAGTGGTATCTGTCCCTCCCTAGTAAACTTGATTAGTACCTTTGCCTTATCAAAATGCTAAATGCAACTCAAACCTTGAAGTCCAGGAAATAATGAGGTAAGGGCCAGCAGAGATCTTAATAGAATCTTAGTTCTGGCAAGGAGCTGATTATACCCACTGGAGCAGCTCAGTAACATTGGTATTTATAGTAAGCAGGTATGAAAAATTGAGAAAGTATATTTTTCTTTGCATTTTAAGCTTTTATTTTATATGCTCTGGCTTCAGGTAGCTGGGAAGTACTTTAGCAAAGGAAAGCATAGCTGTTAGCTCACAGCAAGTGCTGCCTTTTGACAGCAAGAGTACCTTTTAAAGGGTGGGATTTGTTAGGCTGCAATGTTAATAACAAACAAGATTTCTTCTCACATGCATTGCCAGATGATGAGATGTGATGTGACAGTCAGTTTTTTGTGGTACAATGGGATGTCACAGAAGGGAGGAATCCTCAGATCAAAGCGGGAGGATTTGTAACATTTAGTGCAGCTGAAAACATTTTAAAATGTACAGCAGGAGCATTTGCTGTAGCTCGTTTGCTTTAGATGACTAACACAAAATTGGATGTGGCCCATGGTGACTGTGCTTTCTTCCTAGGTGGGCTGTAGTGTTCATAACATTGAAGCAAAAGGTTCTCAAAGAAGGTTTCAGCTGCACTTTGGGGCTTATATTACCTTAACCTCTTATTTCTAATTTAAATTGTGAGGATTTTGCTACCCTTCACTTTTCTGAAGGATGTTCCCCTGCTTACTATAAGGTCTTCTGTTACATTAATTACATTGAATGAAATTATTTTTTTTTTGTGCTTTCATGCAACAGATTTTCTTTATTAGGGCAGGGAAGGCCTATATGTAGGAATTTAGCAATAGGACCTTCCCCTGTGGTACAGGGGACCCAATTTTTAATTCCTTCAATGTGAAAGACAAGAACAGGCATACTGTTGAAATCAGGGTTAATTTTGTATTCATCTACTACTTTGTCTCAGGCAGGGTCAGTAGTAGATGAATAAGGTATAAACAGCTCAGCAATAGTACTTTGGTCTTTCCAGCTTTTTCCTGTCTGCCTCTTTATGTTAAGTAATGCTTGATGTGCTTTTCTTACATACATTCTTTTAATGGGAGATCAGATCTGTCATGTCTCAGAAGGTAGACTCAATTCCTTTCGTAAAATAAAAAGGAAAATATGTATGCAAGGCTGCAGCTGGTTTCATTCAGAGGCTGATCCCAGGCTGGCTTGGCAGCTACTTCTGCCTCTTCAGACATGAGCTCAGGTCTCCATTACTTCCTGGGGCATGGGGACTGCAAGTGATAAATCTAACAGTATGATGGGTGGCTTCTGTAAGAAATTATGTGACTTCGGGAGAGGATTCATAGTTGGAAAGTCTGAAAAACCAAAGATACCTTTCTTAAGCCTGAAGGCAGTCCAAGACTACAGTTACACCTTCCACTCCCACTTATCTCAGTATTTTCTGTGGAGCTTGTTCTAAGGAGCCTTGTGAGAAGAGGTGAATCCCAGTGAGGTTCTGGAAGTTGCAGCCTCACAGTCTCAGTGAGTTAAGCTGTCAGTGGTTTACTTTCCTTTCATTGTGTTTGGTTCCTTTTTCTCTGAGGGGGGTGAAGACTCTGCAGGGAAACAGAGCCCTTCCCACACACTAAACATTGTCTGGAACAATCTCAGATTCAATATACAAGTGCAACATGGCCTCCCTGACCTGTGTGGCTGTCCTGTGAGACTGCCTACAGCCTGTCTAGCATCAGATGCCCAGCTGCCTATGACTCTTTCTTTTCTAGAGCCTCACATCACTTAGCATAGCTAGAATTAAACCCTTAATAATGTTTTCATAATTGCTTTTCCAATGAGACACTGTGTATGAGCAAATTGCAGAGTAAGCTGAGCCAGTAAAGGAGTTCTGGAATACTTGCAGAATCATTCTTTTGAGAGAAGAGATCTGAGCTCCCTGTGATTTGCTGGGTCTGGGAAGCTCTTGATAACGTTAGCTTAAAGCCTTTCCTCCCCTGCAATACTCTGCTTTCTTCCTTTTGTCACACAACCTTCCCCTGCTATCTGTACAAAAAGGCTTTCATGCAATCTGGCCTGTCAGCTGTTGCTTTTGTGCATTGTGCTGGATCTGGGATAAAGTGTAAGCTCTTCAATTCTGATGCTGTACAGTGTGGCCTGAATGCTGATGGTGCTCTGGTTAAGAACAAGGCAACCAAGCAAACTCACAATTAACAATAACTATGCAGATGTGAGAACAGTGAGTTCCTAGAAGTCGTTGCATTTTTAAAGATTTTTGTTTTCTTTCCCCTTTCAAAGCTGCTCACCTTGATATTTTCACTATGGAAAATTGCATGGTTAGGAAACAGACCTGTGTGTAGACCTCAGTATTACAAGATTTGTCTTCAAAACGCAAATTAGTGCTTAAAGTAGAAGCTAATCTACTGCACAAGTGTAATTTCCATCCTTTGCCTTACAATCAGCAGCAATCAACCACGCTGCTGAACATCACTTCAAGAAAGAGCAAGTGCTGGTCTGTTTCTGTACATCTTTTCTATGTGTTTCTATTTCTAGAGGTTTTTTCCCCTAGCCTAACGTGTCAGTGTGACCACTGTGTGACGGCAGAACAATCTGCTGCAGCAGAGCTCCTCCAGGGAGATAGCCTAATTAGCCCTAGGATGAGTTCTTAAGTAAAGGAGGTGAGAAGCTGTAGAAGAGAAGCATAGAAAAGAAAGATGTGACATCTTTAGAAAGAGGAATATTATTTATCTTGTAGAGGGGAGCAATTCTACTGCATATTGCAAGCATAAATAGAAAGCAATTCTGTTGGCCATTGTGAGCTATAAGTTGAACATCCATCCTGATTTCCCTCTCTGTAATGAGCAGTTAGAAATCAAAACTCACATGGATCTCTAACATAGGGAACAAAAACACCCCACCCATGTTGTTATCACCACGATGCTGACAAAACCTCCCCAGTTCAGATCAGTACTAGGACCACATCCATCCTCTTGAGAAATGTTTTGTAAATTAGTTTGCTTGGGTTTTACCCAATACCCTCTCGGTTTGGGCATGATCCAGCAAGGCAGTGTTGCACTGTGAATAAATGTAACATGTCCTCTGTCTGCAGGTCTGTTTTCAACACTTTTTAGAACTGACTAGAGGTAGCAGTATGGGCACTAAGTATCTTTACTTGTAGCAGCATCTTATTTTGAGAATGGCCAACAGCTGCAGTTATGGCATTGTGTGATGTAAAAATTAAGATGTTCCAGCTGTAATGAGCACATTGTCAAGTTGTATGGCCTTTGGAAGCAGAGGGGAGGAGAAAACAAAAAATTAAGGGCCATTGAGCTGAAAACAAAAGTCGATATATGGATTGACCTCTGTGTGTTCTTCATTGACAGGTTGATGACGCCTGGAAGTGAAATTCGGTTTGTCCACAAGCACATGGGCCTGGTGCCAGGCTGGGGCGGAGCTGCCCGGCTGGTGCGGATCGTGGGCAGCGGCGCAGCCCTGCAGCTGCTGGCCGGGGCTGCCCGCGTGGAGCCCGGGCGGGCTCGGAGCCTGGGGCTCGCCGAGGAGACGCTGCCGTCCGCAGACGAGAGCCGAGCGCTGGCGGAGGCCCGGGCCTGGCTGAGTCAGTACACAGAGGGTCCGGCCTCCGTCATCCGGGCTGTGAAACAGGTGGTGACAGCAGGAAGGGAGCTCCCGCTGGAAGCTGCCCTAAGGACAGAGAAGGACATTTTTGGAACTGTGTGGGGTGGGCCTGCCAATTTGCAGGCGTTGGCTAGAAGACCAAAACATAAATGATGGTTTATGCTTAAGAAACGGGCTTGACGTTTTTGCAAACAAAGCTTTCAGTAAAGCAGCCATTAAATGGAATCATTTAAGGACTTGGCCATTAAAATGGCATTAACATTCCTGCCATTTAGGTCAGGCAGGCATATTTAGTGTGCAACAACAGACATCCCGGGCAGATTCTCTACTGTCCTAATCACCCACTGAATTGAGATTAGTGAAATTAGTATGCAAAGGTAAATACTATGCTGAAAATAGAACTATAATTCATTTGGAATGAGGCTGAAGATTATTTTATTTGGTGGTTTTTGTTTTGTTTTTTTTCCAACTAGTATGGAAATTAATTACTTGAAAATACGAGGTTTATTCATTTGTGGAACAAGCGCATCTAAAGCTGCAAAATGTGAGTTCCCCAACATGAGACCAGTGTCTTTAAGCAGCTTGGAAAAGATGACTACTGGTGGGAGGATAGCTTTTATTTTTTCATTCTAGTTAGTTCTTTGTGTAATTGCTGAGAAAGTATCCTTCAATTTTGATGGTGTTTTTACAGGAGAAGCTTTGAGTTAGTGAGGAGCTTCTAACACTCATTCACTATCACTAATTCAGGTTTTTAAATGTATTTTGGTGTCTTCTCACTGTTCAAGGAATCAACTACCCACACATGCATCTGCACATTCCCATATCCTGTACCTGTGCAAAGCTGCTGGCCTGGTTCTTTACACAGAATCTAGCTAAAATCTTGGAAGGCCATGATGTGTCATGCCCCAAAATGGCTTGTCCTTAGGTGACTGGGTGATGTGAGTACTTCAGCACTCTCCTAAGATGTGAGTGGATGTGTCTATGTCTTTCATCAATGCGTTTTTACTGGTAGGGTATGTTTGGGCTGACTAGGTTTAGAACTCAGTCTCCACTTCATGCCAGTGACTATGCAAGTAATTGGATAACTCAGTGGGGAAAGTTTTCCCTTTAGAAATTAGAAACTCACACAGAGTGCCTGCTTTAAAAATACACATCTGTGAGAGGAAAACCATACAGACGTATCTGTGACTGAGAGTTTCCTGTGCTGTTGGTTAGGATGCACTTGTCTCTAAATCCAGCAGGGACTAAGACCTGAGCCAAGGACCTAAGTACTCTGTGGGGGCATGTAAAGAAGGAAACTCTGGGCTGTGTGCCACTGACATGCATTCTTGCTCTGACCAGGCATAACTAGCTCGCGACCATGGAACAAGCTCCCTTAAGAAAAGAAGGCAGTATTTTGGATGGAAATCCGTGTTATGATTTCTACAGTGTGGCAGGAGTCCTGAGTTTTAGACAGCGAGGTAACTACATATGTTTGAGGACTTGGGGACAAATCAATGTTGGGCATTAGGCTTGGATTGCCAGTGAAGATTCTGCAGGTTTCGAGCTGATTCTGTGATCTGATGGGGATGTTTTACTGTATGGTTTTCACAGCAATGAATATAGCCTGAAGCAACCAAGAGAAGTGCTGAGGAAAGGGATGTGTTTTGAGTTGGCTTCTCAGAGAAGATAAGGAACTTATCTCCACCCTGTTGGTCTTAATATCTGACATTTGCCTATATCATGCCTATATCATAAACATCTATGAAGCACTAGTGGAGGAAGATTTTAAATCTCTCTTCCCCCAAAATAAAGTAATTTTTTTCCTTTCAGGTTAGAGGAGAGACAGGAATGAGAACATGGGGAAGAGAGTAGTGTTTTGGTTTGAGCCTTTCCCTCGCCAGCTCCATTTTTTCCAGTAGCCTAGTTGTTACTCCTGAGTGGCTGGATTCTTTCCCATGCCCTGAAGAACTTCAAACCTGTTACTTTACAAGTGTGAATGCTTTAGTATAATCAGATGGCACTTGACTGTTTAGTAGTGAAGCTGTTCTGCTTTTCATGAAGTTTCTCAAGCTCATGAGGGATTCCAGACTGCAACATCACTGAACCTTCAAGGCACACTCCAGTCCATACTCATCCAGCTTTTTGAAGCAATAGCACATAATGTTGTTGTGAGTCAAAAAAAAAAAATGTTTTAAAGGGCAAATGGTTATGTCTTTGCTTTTAGCAAGAATGAATGTGCCATTACTAATACTGTTATTGTTTTAAAAATTGGTGTGAGAATTACTTAGAACCTGAGTAAGACCCTTGAATCTTTTTTCTTTAGTGTGTATTAGGCTCCTAGGTGTATTCTGTGTACTGGGTTATAGAAATTTGAGAGGGAAGAAATTGTAGGACAAAGGCAGAATCTGGTTTCTTTCACATTTTGAACCAGATCTGTGCTGGCAGTTAGTGAATGGTAAGTACACCTGTGGGGGATCTCTTTACATTTTGATTTATAGACAATGGGCTTAATTCTCATTTCAGCAAGTGTATTTCCCCAGCCACCCTCTCTGATTTGTATCAAAGGCCAATGTTTGCTTCTAAGAAAACAGGACAAATAATTAACTAGTACACACCAAGACACATTCAGAACAGTTTCAGAGAGGGTTATAGAAACTTGTTTTGTTGATATCATAAATATAGCAAGCAGAGGTACAGGACATTCCTGAAGATCATTACAAGTTTTGATCAAGGATTTTGTGAGTAGTCTAACACCGTATTCTTTATTTTCTTCTAAAAGTAAGTAGAGTCCTTCATACAAAAACCAGCCCAGCTAAATTACCATGAGTGCTAGGATGAGAGTTCCAGACTGAGATGAAATAGAATCCCATTTTACCCATTTGAAAGCTAAATGCTTTATTTCACAGATTACTTTCTTACCATCTTAAAGTGACAAATACCTTTAACGAGCAGTTGATAAATGTTTGTATTTTTTATACAGTTATTAAAGATGTCGAGCTTCATCTGGGTTTTTTCCCTTCTGAAACGGCTTAAAAACAAACAAGCACTAAATGCGCAAAATAAATTAGAAACTTCAAAATTGATAGTCCCAATCTCCTAATTAAGTAGCATGCCAGCTTTTGTACTTCCTAGGGGCTAGTTTGCCAGCTTCCTCCCCAACAAACTAGGTTTCCTGTTAAATTGTGAAATGTCTGTCTTGTTTTCCCTCTGTGTACCGGGACAACCCAAGGGTTTAATGAGAGTGTGGATTCTGTACCAAGCTTGCAAAGGTTGGATACTGGAGATCACTTTTAGCAATTCTATCTTATCTGCTGCTGATAGAAATATATTTGCCAGACAGTCAATCTAGATTAGCAAGGTGTTCTTACAGAATACTTGGTTCCCTATCTGATTTATATGTTTTTTAGCCATGAAATAGGATTCCTGTATTTGTGGTTATATGTTCTGGAAACAATGAGATGCTGTAGATTTCATAGTATTTAAATTTCCTTTTTCATTTTACCTTCTGCTTCACTGTGCACTTCTTTGGCTATGCTGTATGAGTTGAAAATCACTTAGTGCATGGAATTACAGCCAACCACATAATGCAGTGTGGCTATAGCTTTGCTAAAATGGACAGAAAAGACATCTCCTACTGAAAGTAATGGTTTAAATATAAGATGGGAATTATCAGTTACTACTTCTCCCTAGCTTGATCTGTGGAGTGCATTTGCTACTGTGATGGCTGGCTATTAAGCTCTCACCAACCTTACTTTAACTACTTTTAGCGTTTCACAGCTGCAGTCAGCCAGCAGGAGCCAAAAGCAGCATTATGGGTGAGGGGCTGAACCCTCTACTTGGGTCAAAAACCCCAAGGATAATCACTGATAAAATTATTTGTACACTGTTTGGGCTGCAAATCCTAAAATGAAGTGTACAGTGAGTCATATTCCTCTGTTTTGTTTCTTGCTTTTTTCAATCCATACTCTCAACATGAAGTGCGTGCACATAGCTGAAGTATTCCTAGTGAAGGCTTTTGCAGCACAAGTCACTTTGGTTAAAGCCACTGTATACTAACTCAAATCAGAGAAATAAGACAGCTAGCAACTACCAGAGAAAAAAAGCATTTCATTCAGTTTCCTTCCTGAATCAACGTAGTTGGCTTATTTCTTTATGGGATTAGAAGATGATAGTGAAAATCTATAATCAAGAGCATCTGTTCCTTGCTGAGAATGAAGGAAATCTTCCTTATTCTATCCTAGTCTCATCTGCACTTTCCTGACCCACTGATCTCATCTGTAAGCAGAAGAGGAGGGGCACAGCTTTGTCCAAGATCAGGCATGTCATCCGTCATTACAGTAAGAGGAACATTATAGAAGTTTAAATCTACCTTTTTTAAAAGTCAGGCCTTTTAATTCCTTTCAAATGGCTGTTTGCGTAAAGCAACTTTAGTCTTAAGATCAACAGTACCTATGTATCAGCTACTGTACCTTTCTATTCTGAGATACATATACTAAGAATTGGAGTTTAATCTTTATTTTAAAGAATGAATCGACTAAATGCTGTTTCTCAATTTGAAAAAAATATAAAATAAAAGAACTGCCAGAGAGATAAAAGACAAGCTGTTTCTCAAGATCTGGCTTCTAATACTCAGAAGTCTGTAGAAATGAAGCTCCTACATTGCGAACAGAAGCACAAAACTACCCTTTCTGAGCTGCCACCAGTTTTGCTATGAACAGATGAACAGCACTATAGTCCTTAATATCGATGTCCTTTGTTATAGGGTCAACTTTGACAACTTACACTCTTTTATTTCAACATGTCTGCTGTTAAAATAAGGCTCTCGGTGATACTTCTGCATGCCATCAACAGTGAAGTGAGTTAATCAGCTCTTCAGATGTCTGAGTATTAAGCTTGCAACTCATGATTTTTCAGTAAAAGATGATACTCCTACAGCATTGAGTTTGAGAGACAGCCAGTCAGGGATGCAAGAATGTCAGGATGCTACTCAGAACTAGTTCTCCCTTTTGGTAAACATGGGAAGCTTTTTTATGATAATTTTCTTTGACATTCCTTCAGTGAAGTTCAATTAAACTAGAAACATATCTGAGATTGTTACTGATAAAATGTAGTTTTATTAAATTATAAATTCTGTAACAAAAACAAGACAGATCAAGAAAGATCCCAAAAAACAAAACTACAAGGACTAAATGGCAAAGCCAGTGAAAAAGCCATGGAGAGTGTAAAGATAAGGATTTGCAACACAGGTTAACAGCATTTTTACATTTCCATTGAAAGAAGGTAAATGATTGCTCTTGTCTAGTAAAAACACATTTTAACTCCAAACTCACATCTATTTTCTCACATTAAATTAAGCATCCTGCTCACACCCAACACCTTGCCTGATTCCATATAGCTTTAGTGTTCTTTTCGTACATCAATCCATGCAGAAAGTAGTAAGACACTTAATGCAACAGTCAGATAATGAAGACAATTCAAGTTGTACAGTAGATATACATTGGCCAAAAAGGGATAGAGTATCATCAAGGGGAAAATGCTACAAAATAAACACAAGACATTTTCAAGAAAACTGGGCATTGCTAAACAGCTTTCAAACCATTAACAGGACAACCCAGTTTCCTAAAGAGTCTTCCAGCTGAGACATGTTAAGAGACTTAAGTTAAAACAGGCCAAATCTGTTTTCTCCCCTTCACCCCGCCCTCCCACCAAACACACCGCTAGGTTTGAGTGCAATGCCAATGTGGACAGAAAATTTACAGAAAATTACAACTGAGTATTTTTTTTTGCATGGCTCTAGATTTAAACTTCAGTGACCGTGCACTGTCCATCTGGCCTTCTAGATCTTACACTTGTGTTTGCCACCCCGGCCCCTGCCCCTGGTCTATCTGCTCCTGCCTGGCTTGCACTGGCATTCAAGTGTCTCTGCTGACCAGAGGACGGGCGTTGCTGAAGGAGGGCAGACGCATCCTCGCTGTCGCTGCTGGCATCCGATTCGGTCTCCTCAATGGAGGTGTCGGGGGCTGGCACCCTACCAGAAGAGGATGATTCGTGGTCTTCTTCTCCCTCTCCCCTGTGACTCCTTTCAGCCATGCTGTCTCCATTTATTTGCAAGTGGGCAAAAGAGTTCTCTAGGGAATTGCTTGCATCAGGTGACGGCGTTGAAGGGCTCACAAGCTGACCATCTAGTGCTGGCAGGGGCCTCACAGAAATGGATGCTAGAGGCTGCACAGCTGCAGCCCCTGGAGTCAGTGTGCTGTCTGCGCCGTCAGCGGAGCTTTCTCGTGCCAGGTTGACAGTGTTGGTGTCACAGTCCAGCCTCAGCCCAGCCACTCCCTTCTTTGGTATATCTATTATGTCCCGTTTTATTTTTCTGCGACGTCCATGCTCATTTCTCCTATACTGAACCATATTTTCCAGGTCTGCTACGTATAAAAAGCCTGCAATTAGCATTTCAGTGCTCTTTTTACCCTTGGAAAAGGCATCTTCCAGCTCTCTGCTGGTACGTTCATCATACTGCCACCAGCCATTTCTACCTTCATAGTACCAAGCATATTCTCCATTGCCTCTGCTTGCTGCTTTGAGTTCTTCGGGTGACAATAAGGTTGGCTTGTCAAGAAAATCCTCAGGAATCTCCTGGCGGCAGAGCGCACATCGCTTCCCAAGCCAAGAAGCTCCTTTAACACACAGATAGCAGAAAACATGTTTACAGGGCAAACTTACTGGATGGACACATGTTTGCAGACAGATAGCACATTCAGGGACTTGCAGGGAAGGTGCTGCATTGGTACATGACTCATTTGTCTTCCTATTAGTGGGAAGCATGTTGATTGAATGATCTATTTCTCCACAGCCAGCCATCCTGCAGAGGATCAAAGAAAATTAAATCAGTTTATTATGTTGACTTAAACTAGCACCTTGCATCACATTTCACCTCAACATCCACACAATGAGATGTTTACTGCAAATTAAGGTAAGTTACTGCTTCCTGAGGTGACAGACTACACTGAGTACTGGGAAGACTTCTTTTGCTGATCACCAACCTTTTATCTGTTTAATTTTCAGCATGTTAACATACCAAGTGAGAAAACAAATTTTGGAATTTCCTCTGTTCATTCCCTGAAGTAGAGTTGATTAATGAACCTTCAGCAAACCAGTTAACTTTGGTGCCTCCTCAGGAAATTGAAAGAAATTATGGTTCTTTCCTCAAGAGGTGACATGGCTGCAAATTGAACTTAAACAATCTCTCTTCAGACTACAGGTCTGTTTGATTAAGGGACTGCCTGAACAGTATCTTGGACTAGGTTTACACAACAGAAAATATGCCTGACAGCAGCACCCCCACTCTGTTTCTTAATTCCCATGCACCATGGTACACTACCCTCAAACTGAGCTCAGAACAACTACAGGGCTGCAAAAAGAACCTGATTTGAAAACTGAGGTGGCCTTTTCAAAAAGTACCTCAGACTCCTTTTTCCTAAACATCAATGAACTCCCTGATATACACAAGTGCCTCTCAAAAGGAATCACTGCAGACCAGCAGCAACAGCAGTGTATTGCAGAAGACACACAACTCTGACTTGACTGGCTTGTGAAGTCATTGCCTTTACTTTCTCTGGCCATATCTTATTTCTGTTATTAAAGAAGATTTTTTAACTTTAAGAGAATGGGGAAGGCAAAACTGCATCACTTTGGCATCGTGTAGGATTTAAGTACTTGAAAAATTCTAGCCTAAATATGCAAATACCTTCTCAGCTACATTTTTGCCATGGCAATCTTTCACTGTCTGTTTCGTGGTAATTTTCCTTTTATTTATTAACAATCAAACCCAAATATCAGATACCAAATAAGGGAGGAGAATCAGCCTTGGGGAGTGGAGCCTAAAAAGGTGCCTTTTTTAATTCAACATCACCAAGAAACTTCAAGACTGATATTCAACAAAACAGCCTTTCCATGAAAGTAGTCTTTGTTGTATGGGCATCTAGGAATAGCACATGCAAAACTACCACAGGCACGTGGGCCAAAAGGGACCTTTTAGAGGTCACCTAGTCTGGTCTCTTGCTCCCCATGGCACCAACACCAACACTAGATTAGACCAGCTGTGGCTTTGCCTAGCTGAGATTTTTTGAAACCTGCAAGGATGGAAATACCACAGGCTCCCTAGACAGCCTATTCTGATGTTATACACATTTCTAACAAAATGTGTTACCCTCAAGAGAAAATGCCTAATCTTGCTGTAAAAGCTTCCACTGTTTTAAAAATCTTATAAATATATGCTGAGATTAAAAAAAAAAATTCATGCTTCAGTATCTATATTTATCCTTACAATAATATATCATGTACCATTTACTTGAAATATTTATCTCTATGCTGTCTGTTTCCTTCTATCATTAAAATTTCCTCTTGAAAAACCAATGCCTCTTTAATCCTTTTTTATCAAATAATTCTTTTAAAAGCTCTACAGCTCAAATACTTTTTTCAGAAGTAGCACAAAATTGCATCCATTTGAATTTCTTTTTCTGAGATTAATGACATATCTGTGTAACAGTTCTTAAATCAGCATGCCAGATACAGACACAGCATTACCTACCAGCTGGGAACTGTGTTTTTACTGCACAGCACACGTGTGAGATCCATTCCAACAATGTTGTGAACAAGTTGCTTTTTGGAAGCCTCATACTTCTGAGGCTGTATTTTGCAACAGATCTTTACAGCAAATGTATGGGTTTATACCAAGAAACTTATTGGAAAAAGGGGAGAAGAAAGTCTACTGAGATTTCAAAATGCCCACAAACACAACCCAACCATAATTTCACAACAGAAGAGCTGAAAGAGAAATCCATTTATTGATTAATTTGTGCTAACTATGGCTGAGATAAAGGATCTTAATTTTCAAGTGCCTCCACAATGAACTACTACAGTACAAAAAAGCACAGCAGCAGAGATTTTTACTTTCATGCTACAGTTTTACAAAAGTAAAGATCCTCCCTGAAAATCCTTTATAAAGTTATCCTTTTCGGAGTTCAAGAAAAGATTAAAACAGCCTGTAGGTAAGTAACTTCTATACAGGTCACCTATCATAATTAAGGTTTTGGAGGTGACTAAAATGCAATGCAGGGATTAAAAAAAGCAATGCACTTCGACAAACCAAATTGTAATACTGTGAACGAAACTAAAGAGAGTTTACCCTGAGGTAAACTAAAAGAATAATTAAAAGATCTTACCTGTTCACTGAAAGCAAAAAATGCTAACATTTGAACTGTGTTCAATAGGTCACCCATTAATTTGAGGGATTTTTGATTCCTTACTAGATCAAGAAAATAATTCAGGATTTGAAAACTAATAAATGCCTTTTCTTGAAATTCGTATTTGGTTTTTAATGACTCTAAGGAAAATGTTATGTATAAAATGAATAGAGCTGGAGAAGCAAACCCTTATCTCTAAAAGTGCTACCCAGGAACATAAAACTCTGCTATGATAAGCACAACTGCAGTTGCATGTGCCCAGAATGCAGGACAATTACGCACTTGAAGATTTATATCAACTACACTGACATTGTCTCACTTTTGGTTTTCAAAGCATGATGCTAATTAACGTTTATTTTAATTTATCTCTTTTAATACCAAATCTAGGTTGCGGAGTTTGTTTATAAGCTGGTAGGAGGATGTACACGTAGGTTTTTACTGAAGAGGTAATCCTTCAGAACCAAGGACAAAATCTCAGACTATTCTGCTATGTTATGGAAGCACTTCCACTGCAACCTCATGGTATTAAGAATTAAACAAAACTGACCACACAGCATTTTTCCTGAAATTAAAAGTAATATTTTATAACAAGGTTCAATCAAAACAGGTTTTATATCAAAACTGTTATCAAATAGGAAAGCTCTTTTTTGGAGGATTGGGTTCCCTCTAAGACACTCCTTGCATCATGGAAAATCATATTCTTGACTATTGACTATTAGACTGAAAATTAACTAAACTCTAGGAATAATTCTAAATATTCTAAAAAAATTATATTAAAAATAATTTTAAGTATTTAGATCCTCAATTCAGGTATAAATAATGGAACAATAAGAACCTGAACTCTGCATTTTAACATAAATACAGCCTAAACCAAACTGAAATAGTCCAAAATCCTGTGAGATCCAACCTCTTATGGTTTTTATTTTTAACATTAAATAATACAGTTAATTTCTAAGCTATGGAACATTCATCAATACATGAAGTATGCCTTCATCAGTACATGAAGTATGGAAGAGATGATGTGTAACAACTACATGAAAAGACCCCAGGCCTTCTTGGACTCTAATGGAAGAAAATGGAAATTCACACGAAACCATTTCAAATCCAAGGTCAAATTCTAACTTCAACTAAGCAGTCCATCAAGGAGCTGACATGTTTAAGTTCATTAACAAAACAACAGCTTACTTTTTCTGAATAATTTCTACTGAAGCATGCCACAAGACTGAAATGTCCTCTTGTCAGACGTCTCCAGCTAGGATGGCAGCTCCTCCTTCCCAAGGCTGGCTCATTCCTGACTTGTCCTGCTCAGTGGTACACTACAGCGTGTCAGCTTCTCTGCAAACTAACAGAAAGCAAATAACACCACCATTACTAAGTTGTCCCGAGGTACGAGCAAGCAAAGTACAATGCCATGGTTTGCTACAGAAAGGAAATTGCTATGCTTTTATTTACTTGATGCATGTTATTTTCCATAAAACTATCGCAGGAATTCTGTTTCATTTTTTGTAACCATCAATTTTGATCCACAGTTTTTATTTTGATGTCTGGCTTAAACAAATAATTTTTTTTAAGCATTATAAAAAGCAATTATTTTTGACTGTAGTAAGTTAATTGCTCATTTCCATACAATGACCTCACAAAAGGAGCAACACAAAAAGAGAAACAAGACCAAAGTTGGGAGTGTGTTATGTTTATGCAAATTTAACCTCTAATAAATGATCCCTTATATTTAGGAAATTTACAAAGTCACAGTGGCTTCCTAAAGCGTTTTATAAAATTATCTGTATCATACCATTCCAAAGGACCATCTAGCCATGTGTCTTGTCCTGACACAGACTAGTATCAGATGCTTGAGGAAAAAGCAGTGCACATGAACAGCTCACTTTCCCCCAGTCTTCTCCATATTTCAAGCAGAAATTGGCCTCTTTGTATTTCAAGGCTCAGAGCCTTGAATCCTCATCCTCTTTTACAGATATCACTGCGTCCATTTAATGAATGAACCTCAGAATCATTCAGCACTTTCTTCTTTATAAATCTACATTTGTAGGTCCTCATACCGACTTATAGACAAACTCCATGACCTACATTTGATACTTACCAAGATAAACAAAAAACAACAAAAATTAATTAGGACCTCCCTCTATTACTTTAAAATGTCCTGATGGGCTCCAAGGTTCAACAACTGAAAGAGTGCATATGATCTCTGAAAAAGAGGACAAGGATGCAACTCAGCCTCCACACCTCAGAGGTAATATACCCCTCTTCAGGCTAGCAGATAACGTCAGTTGCAATACATTTGGTGAATGACACCAACCAGAATCTGAGCCAAGTCATTTCACAAATACATAATAATCACTAAGTGCCTAACAAATACCTAAAAAGTTCCTACAGCAGGGAAGTAGGAATCTGAAAACTCAGAAAGAGAAGGGATACCATCACTCTTGCATTTTCACAACCTAAACAGGAAGGTCTTGACCTAAGAGAACCACCTTCAGTGAATCCTCTGTAAAAAGACTGATGAGTCACAGAATCGCCTCTTCCTTCTGGTCTGTAGCTTTCTGGATGATTCTCAAACATCTTGAACTACAGTTTCCAGTTGCTGCAAAACATTATATATAGGAATGATTTGAGGCAGATCTGAGAACATCACCTCTTTGATTTCAATTTGTTCAAGGAAAGAATCATTTCAGCATAAATACAGTGCAAAGCAGACATCTAAGCGCTGAGTGAAATCACGGAGTGATAAGTCCCTGAAAGAACATGGAGCATTATAGTGTTCTGTGCTATAGCCCTTTATCAAATGATCAAACATTTATCATTAATAATACCACAGTGTTCAGATGACTTCAGGGCATGAAGCATTACTCAAATATATTATTTTCTTTATAGCTGAGCTCCATGCAACATTCTGTACAGCTATTTTTAGAATGAGCTCCAAAGGAAAAATGCAAAAATTAACAAGCCTATCCACACCTTTTCTTCCCTCGTAGTTCTAGCAGCTTTCCTTTCTTCACACATCAATCTGAAACCAAGAGTGGCAATAACGTCAGAATTGTGGCTCTACTAATCCACTGAGACAAGATACTATGTTTTCTATGATCAAAGAGACAGCCGCAACAAGCTTGATGCTCTGGGTGTGGTATTCACTCCTCCATCCTGGGAGCTGGCTTTCTGTGACTTCAATAGGTATCACCTGAAGCCTTTTATCTACTCCCTCTCATAATACACTACTCGAGGTAGGACATGATAATACCAAATGCTGTGTGCAGATGGCAGAAAAAGGCTGGGTCAGTTCTGGGGGATTTCCTAGCAAATAAAAATGCATACACATATTCAAGATATGTAATTATACCTAGAGGAATGTAAGGAAGGCATAATTACAGGATTTTGATAAGGCAACTTTCCAACTGCTGCAGAGCTCTTGAAAAGAACTAGTTCACACACTGACATCAGGTACCCTCTATGCTTCATGACATTGCTACTTACTTAATAGCCAGTCTTGAAAATTCTACTGAACGGTCTGACAAACACTTGTGGTTACAGACACGCCCCTTCTTGGATGATGATTCCCCCTTTGAAGTCATCTGGGTAAGGGCTGTGTTCTATACTTAGCAATTAATTTTCTCTTTTTCATTTAGTATGAGGAATTACGCTGTCTGCAGCAACCTGTAGGTATCCCTTCCTAAACTCCTGTACCCCATCACATACTGATTTTGAAACTTTAGGGATGCAACAGACAGAAGGACAATCTCACTGATCAGGACCATCCCCATCCAAACTGAGGCTCAGCCACCATGGAACTGTTCTCTGTCCCCCTTAAAGTCTCTCACAATGCTTACTAGGAGAAGTCATGTCCTTCTGCGCTTTAGGAATTTGAAATGGAGGACTTCCCACCAGATCTATCTCCCAAAATGACTTCAGGTTCTCCTAAAGAACAATGTTAAGTTTTTACTAGGCCAAAATGGAATGAAACCATTTCTTGTCCGTTCAGTCAACTGTGCTTGTTAAATTATGAGACCCAGTAAATTATCAGGCCCAGCATAATTTTTCCACCCTTATTCCTTTGGGGAAAAAACCAGCAACAATTACAAAAACTCCCCAAAAACCAACCCACCCAAACCAAAAGCAGAAGCTTACATATTTAGGAAGCCAGCTCCTATATATTGATGAAGAGTTACCTACAGTCTTAAGCTTCCTCTGTAAGTAAAATCTTAGCTTTTTAGAAACACAGAAGTGCAACACTGGTGAATTCAACAAACACCAGCCAAAGACTATTATATGAGTCCTACTTCAAAAGACAGAAATCTAGGAACACTGCTAATCCATACAAATTATTTTAAAACAGCTATCACAAATTCCACATTTCCCCCATTGAAAACTCAGCAGAGTTACAGTATTAATTCACAAGAGTAAATGCTCTTCTGTAATTAAATACTTGGATTTTTTTTTTCCATCAAGCTCCCTAATTTGTAACTTAGTTGGGGGATAGGAGGGGAAAAAGATCCCCTGAATTCTGCCCTTCCCCACAAGTAACCATGAGCAAGACAGTGTGGGGGAAGAAAGAAGGTGGCTGTTTTATTTAACAGGAAAAATCACTCTCCTGTCTGATGGTCTGTTACTGTCAATACACTACCAGCTCAAGGTACTCAGTTTTATCAGATATGTTCAAAACTGTCCCTGGCACTGGTTAGCACAACAGATAAATAACCTCGCTGTTTCCAGTGCTTGCCTACTTTTTTCTATCTATTTCTTAAACTTAGAATATTCTCAGGAATTGCTGATTGTGATGAGGCTTCAAGTTGCCTGTCATCCCTTATCGTTGGCTATTGCATATTAGCAAACCCCCAACATTTATAGATACACTTGGAAGTGAATCACAGAAGAATAGTCAAGTGCAGAACAGTCAGCCATTTCGATATTAAAACGCTCCATGTATTGAAAATGAGGGTGTTCCCTATGCTACAACTGGAGCACTGATCTTGAATTTCGAGCATATATCCTATTTCAATCTATTTAGCAAAGAAAAATGTTAATTTCTCCCTCAAAAGAAAATGTGTGCAAAAAATGAAGCAGAAACTGGTTCATCTTAAGTTACCAATGCTTCAGAAACTCAAATAAGTACATGGACATCTCTTCGTGTATATATATATATAGACTTGATTAACATGCACAGAAGAGAGGGAAAAAATCAATTTCAATATGAGGAATTTTCCAGGAGCTCACTATTCAATAGGCTATAAAAACACTGCAGTTCCAGCTCTTTAAATAAATGACAATTCAATTACATCTAAATTGATGCAATATATTTTGAAGGAAACAAGAACAAACTTTTTCTTTCACTCACTACAGATTTTGTATTATAGCAATTTTAACAACTGGCACTTCAATAGACTTGGAAAGAAACTACAGTATTAACCACACGAGACTATAAAGCAAGTTCTTGAAAAACATTCAATATTTAAGATTTACTCAAAATTACCAAATGAAGATTCATATTTCACCATGTCTTCAATACTATTACACACTATAATTTTTGGTACCGCTTTTTTAGAGATGTTTCAGAATTTATTTTTAAGTAGCCTACCATCCAGAGGCAGCAGCTAACAAAACAAGAAGGACTGGATTTTTAGTATTACAAACCTGACAGAAGCAAAACGTTTTAAAGCTCTGCTCCCTACTCCTCCTTGTAATTGTTAATATATAGCTGCATATTAACACCAGTAACAAAACCTACAGCCTTTCTCAGGCATATCACTGAAAATCTGTACAAGGATTAAAACCCCCACAGTTTCAGTTTAACTGTTTCACCAATTCCGATCGTCTTGTTCGTACAAAAACCTCGCATTAAGTAAATATTTTGCAATAATTTTTCAGTGGCGGCAACACACACTGCGGGAACACACAGAAGCGGGCCCCGTTTTCACATTTCACGTCCCCTTCCGACACTCCGAAGGGAAGCAGTGCAAGCACTTGAGCCGAGGCCGTCAAGCACAAAGAAACAAAAGCACTTCCACCAGGAACACTTAGTTTCTTGTGTCCGGGCGCTGCGCTCCCGGGACGGCCCGTGCCGCTCCGCTCCCGCCGCCGGCGGCAGTGCCCGCGGCCGGCCGGGCCGGGCTCGGCGGGGACACGGGCAGGGGCGAAGCCGCACGTTGCAGGGCGAAGCGCTGCACATCGCCCTGGGAATTAGGTGTTTGCGCCGGCACGGCCAGGGGATTCCGCCACGGCTAATGCTCCTGACCTATTTTACTGCCCGGCACGACGAAACCCCCGACTCACAGAACCACAGAATCAATTCGGCTGGGAAAGACCTCCGCGACCATCGAGTCCAGCCTAAGTCCGGGCCCGGTCCGGCACTCTGCGCGCACCTCGCTCCGCACCGGCGTCGGCACGCCGCCTCCTGCAGGGACACGGCCCCGCGGAAGGAGGTCTGGCCCGGCAGCAGGGACCGGGAGGCTCTGCCGGCGGTCCCGGCTCTCCCTCGCAGCCTCTCGGTGCGGGGCCTGAGGAAGAGCCCCCGGCAGGGCTCCGCCGCCGCGGCCCCGACACCGGCACGTGACCCCGCGGGCGGGGCGGCGGCTCCCCCCACCCTCCCCGCTGCCAAAACAATACCGGGCAGGGCTCTGCCCGCCGGGCGGCTGCCCCTCGCTCGGCTCGGCTCGGCTCAGCCCAGCTGGCCTTTTGTTCAGGGCACTCACTAGCGCGGGGAG
>VYXF01007443.1:21125-48320 GCA_013397295.1 Polioptila caerulea
GAGGCCCCGCCCCGGCCCCGCGGCGGTGCCATGGCGGTGACTTGGGCGTCCGCCAAGCTGGGGCCTTACCCGGGCTAAGGGAAAGGGGAAGTGCCCGGCGGCCGCAGCCGGTGCCCTGCGGAGAACCTGCCAGGCTCTCGGGAGGACCTCGCCTCACAGCTGGGAGTCCCCTTCCCGGATCCCCTACCCGGGTCGTGCCGCTTTGTGTCGGGCTGACCCTGGCTGGACGCCAGGTGCCGTCTAAAGCCGCCCCCGCACTGCCCTCCTCAGCTTGGCGGGGGAGGGACAAGAAACGAGAGGCTCGTGGGTCGAGATCAGGACTGGGCGAGATCACTCACCAATTGTCGTCATGGCCAAAAGAATCTTGACGTGGGGAAATTAATTTAGTACCACTCAAATCAGGGCAGAATCATGACAGATAAACGCAAATCTAAAAATAACATCCTTGCCTTCCCTTCTTTCCAGGCTGATTTTTGGCTTCCCACTCCTGATTTTTGGGGCACAGCCCTTCAGGAGCAGACTGCTCCAGCAGGAGCCCCCTCAGGTCACAAGTCCTGCCAGCGAACCCGCTCTGCTGTGGGCTCCTCTCTCCACGGGCCCACAGATCCTGCCAGGAGCCTGTTCCAGCGCAGGCTCCCCACAGGGGCACAGCCTCCTTTGGGCACCCACCAGCTCTGCCCTGGGCTCCTCCATGGGCTGCGGGTGGATCTCTGCTCCCCCGGGACCTCCCTGGGCTGCCGGGGCACGGCTGCCCCACCAAGGGCTGCACCGGGGGCTGCAGGGGCACCTCTGCTGCGGTGCCTCGAGCACCTCCTCCTCCTCCTCCTCCTTCAGTGACCCCGGGTCTGCAGAGTTGTTGCTCTCACTCTCATTCCACTCTTCAGATGAAGTTGTTGTGCAGATTTTCTCCACCTTCTTAAATCTGTTATTCCAGAGTCACTCCCTGGGTCACTGACAGGCTGAGCCTTGCCCAGCAGTGGGTCCGTCTTGGAGCTGGCAGGGCTCTATCAAATAGATACAGGGAAGTCTTCTGGGAGCTTCTCACTGTAGCCCTCTCCCCTACCACTACCAAAACCTTGCCACACTAACCAAATACACCAAAGATGAAAGGTCTGGAAGAGGTGGGAGCCTCAGTGTGTGTATTCCCTGGAGCTTTCTGACCAGAAAAAGTAGACAGGTACGCTTTCTTGGCATTCATTGTTCAAGTGCCTGGTGGCAGTGCTGGGGGAGATGAACTTGCACAGCTCTGTCATGCTTGATTAATGTGAAGGCAGCTTGCAGTTGCCCCTGTTCCCCCCGATGAGGACAGTGGATTCAACAGGAGGCATGAACAGTTGCTGGCCTTTCCAGGACCCTGTTCTGCAGCTCAGGGAAACTATAGTTTGTATTTTTGCCTGAAAATTTAGATGGCTTGATGGTCGTGCATGTGCCTCACGCTGCTGTGCATTGCCCGGCTGTGCTTGGGTGGCTGCAGAGGTTTGACTGCTTTGGTGGTCACCCATGGGGTGGAGAAGGACCTGGGCAAGACCCAGATGAAACTGCAGGGAGTCAGACTGTCCCAAAGCTGAGCTGCTCCTATGGATGAGGTGCAGGGAGGAGACCTGTGCCACCTGCTGTTCTTAGTTGAGAAGCCTGCTATATTAATATTTTCATAAACCAGGATGGGAAGCAATAATCCACACATCATTTAGGCTGGAATGGCATTTAGATGGGAGAGAGGAGCTGTGTGTCCAGGTACTCATTGCACCTAAATGGAAAACTACATTTCAAGGTGCAAACTGTCTACCTAAGGGCTTGTTAGAACTAAAGCTACTGTTTGGCTGCTCTTTTTTATTTCAAAACCCGTAGAAATCAAAGCATCAGAAAACATAATATATGAAAACTCTAAAAGTACTAAATTCTAAGTGTAATCCGGAATACCAGAAGAAATGCATTTGGTTAAATCACTCATTATTTTCTAAAAGTCTAGAAAAGTCTGCCCAAAATTAGCACTGGTTTTCATAAATGTGACAAGTTTGCATCCAAGGACAAGCATTTACGTGGTAACCTGTGTTCTATTTAGATAGTTCTGTGTGAGGCTGAATCAAAGAACAGAGGTTAGCAAAAAGGAAAGGTCTCTCACTGGCAGTGTGTGCTCAGCAACAATAGCCTTAATCCTTTACTGAACCAGACCTTGATCCTGTGGAAGCTATTGAGGCCAAATTCCTGTCGGTTTCTGTTAGAATCTGACCTAAAAAAAGAAAGCAGGCTTGTGCTCTTAAGGGATCTAAAGAATTCGGGCAAAGCTACTATGACTGTGTGCCGCCTTGTAAGAAAGGCAACACCTTGGGAGGAGTGTACTTGGCAAAAAAGAAATCTGTGGCTGTGTATGGATAGGCTTGTGAGTTTCACTGCAGCTGCAGATGGACCGAGAAAATGTGCTTGTGAATGAGAGATTTTATTTTATACTCCATGAGTTATGGAGCAAGCATTGCAACCAAAGGAATATCAGACAGTGCCAAAGATAGTAACCAAAGAATTAAATGTGTTGCACCCTACTAGACTAATGGAATAAGGAGCATGAAGGGATATCTAGTTGAATAGATTGCAATAAGGGGATCAGTTCTAGTAATATACCTTCAAAAATGTTCCCTACATGGTTTTCAATCCTTATTAACCAGCTCCTATTTCAGTCGGAATAGGTATTATTTAAATATCTTTTTTGTGTTTCTGTTTTTGGCATGGACACAACCTATCCATTCCACTGATGGCTTTCTTTATGCGTATTACTTTGTCCCTCTATGTGTTGCAATTGAAGCCACCTCAATTACACCTTTTCTACATCTACTTGCTTCACATTTCTGTTATCTGCTATGTTTCTCCTTGTGTATTTTTATTGTTGTCTACAATGTCATCACTGTGAAATTTTTGTCTTTTGCTCACCACTAAATTATTAATTAATACAGTGGTTTAAAAAGTAAAGATTCACCAGACTACTTTTTAAAAAACACCACTTCCTCTGCTAAGTGTCTACAGTCCCACCATTATTATTTTGCTGATGCTGTGATGGTGAACTATTAATTCATATGTGAACATGTCTATTTATAAAGCATTTTTTCTGCTTCTTTAAATCTATATGATATTATGTAAACCTTTGTAGATGTGCCAATGTCTTATATTCCTTAAAGAGCTCGATCTTTGCTGCACTTGGTGCAGCTGAGATGAGAGGGGAGAAAAGCAGTTTCCCTCTGCAGTGATTTTGAGTCAGTTTATATCAAAGCAGTTTGGGAAGTTAGTGTGGAGAGCCTCAAAACTGCTGCAAGTTAACACTGTCAGCGAAAGAGTGGATGATGTGTGGTATCATGCCAATTCCACACTCCTGCACCTTCAGCAACCCCTCTGTGAAGACCAGAGAAGGTGTAAAGTTGGCAGTGCTCTGCACTGGTCTCTTCCTTGCTAGGGAGCCAGAGAGGGACTTTGAATCAAATTACAATGTGTAATCTTGACTTTGCTTGAGTGGCACGTTTCTTTATGAACCCCCTGTTTCTTGTCACTCCCTGCATTCCTTTTCCTCTAAGCTGTTCTAAAGCAGGAGATCCCCAAATTGCAGTGCCATTTTCATTGAAGTAATAAATGTCATACAGACATCAAAGACTAAGATACACAAATTTTCCAGCGTTATTTCTTTTTGCAAATGATATTTATAGTTTTTCAGAGTCCAAGACACAAGCTAATCCCTTGTGCTACAAGTGTTTTTAGCTGGTGTCAACGAGACAAAATGACTCACTCGAACTCTCTTGAAATGCAATTGCAGTTGTGCCAATGATGTATGAAATGTAAGTTGATTGATGGAAGTCCAAAGCCCCTTTGAGTCTGCAAGTGTTTTTTTCATTGTCACTGCCTAGAAACTGCTGAGGTTTATGCCTGTTTCAGCAATCTGCATTTACAGTGCAGCAGTCCTGCTGCACTGTAGCTAAACTGATTTCCAGTTGCTATTTGTAGATTCAGAACAAAGTGTCAGTTGAAGGCCGAATTGGTGTATGGAAATGCAACTACTGTACCTCATGGAATATCTGTATTTTGCTTACATACTCTAGATATGTAGTAACTTCTGCCAAAAATGCTGTTATTTAACAGCTTTGATAGGATTGTGCTGGTTAGTCACGAGAACAATCCCATTTTGCTTTAAAAACAGGAAGCTGAATGATGCTGAGGAGGAGGAGTGGGAGAAGAGGAGCACAGAGCAAGTTCTTTTTCTCAGTTCTCTCAATCTGTTACTTTTGCTGTATCTGTACCCGTTCTGTCTGTGAACTCCCAAGGAGAGATCCTGATTCTTTTGTTTTCATTTAATGGCATTAAAAAATTCCACATAGCATACAAAACAAATTTATTTTATTGCCCCAGTTGGCAGGCAAGGTAACATTTTCTTCTGCCAATAAGTAAACATTGACTTTTTCCATTATCCCAGCTGTCAAAATCATATCACAGTATATGTTGTGTGGAATTGAAGTCATCCATATGGTGATGCAGAAAAATTCCACCACAAAACAACTATTGCATTACAATACAGTGTGTTTAAATCTTTTAGTTTTCCAGGCAGAGAGTTTGCAGGATTAAAGCCTTCTTTTCCCAAAAGCAAATCTTGTGCCTTAGTCTCATCACTTGAATCTCTTTCTCTTTGACATCTACCCCATCAACCAGGGGAGCAACTAAACTCATTAAAAAAAAAAACTATTTTGGGATCTTCAAAATCATGATGTTTACAAAATTTACAAGGTTAGATTTTGGGTTTCTTTTAAATTTGACCCAAACTTTTACATCTGTAGGACTTAACAGTAACTTACAACTGCACATAAAATGTCTGTCTGTAGCTATAAGGCAGGCTTTATTTTTATTGAAGCTGAAATTCTTGCATAATCATACATCTTCAGAAATGAAATCTTGAAAACTACCTGGACTCACAAGATTCTTGATAAATGGAAAAGCAGTTAATCCCAAGGAAGAGGTAGTGCACTCATACTATATTTTATTTTAGTAAAAGGAAAGCAAACTATAAAAGAATATGTTGTCATCTTCATCTTTCATTTTAAAAAATAGTGACTGACCAATTGCAATTTCCTTTTGTATCACTAGATGGTATATGGTAACTGTGGGGAAACTGAAGCCTTAAAAAAAAAAACTGGTAGAGTATGGGTACTGCTGTCTCTCCTGATCCAGATGTTGCACTGACCAGACTCCTTGCTTACAAAGGGAATGCCTGCAAAGCTGTTCCTGACACCTAAAACTGCTCCTTGTTGTACCAAACCCCTTGTTCTGTGGCAGGCAGTGACAAAACTTAAGAGTCATTCTGTGCTCATGTTTTCTGGGAAACTGCACAGTACTTAGGCCTCAAAGTCAGAATTATATTTTTGAAAAGAGGAAATCCGTATTAAAATGCATGAAAACATCCACACTTTATTGGAAAGTTAGCAAAGACTTTAAACATTGTGGATCAGACCCTCTGAGCTACCTGCTGCTGAGTGCTCAGTAGGTGTAAAAGTCCATATGCAGACAGAACCAATGGAAGATTAGGTTTGTAATTTTAGTTATAACAATTTGAATTACCATATAGTTTCCATGCAAGGACCTACTTTTACACTAGAAGGCATATTTTTATTTTCTTGGGCAATATTTTTGAACTCTACATTATTGCAATCAAAACAGCATCTCCCATAGTAATTATATATATATATTTAAAAATATGCTAGCATAAAATATTTGCTAGAATTTTAGAAAAGAACCAGGAACATTTTATGCTGTTCCATTTGGATTAACAGTTCAGCAGCTTAAATGGACCTATTTCCATGTAATTGCTGTAGTAGCCCATGACACTGTAGTTTGAAAATAATCAGTTCAAAATTAAAACTTTCTTGGATGACTCTGTCCTCTGGGCTTTTCTTGTGTGAAAAGGGTGTCATAAGCTACATTTATAGAAACAATTCCACAGTTAAATCTTATTTCTCCTGTTCCATAGGACCCAAAAAATTCTTAGAACTTTTTAGAAAAAAGTGTCCAGTTTTCAGAAAAAAAGGTGGCCAGCTGCTTTGCTATTTGTGGCTTGTACTTTTTGCATTCCCATGGTGTCTCATATGCTTAGACTCTGTGGCTTTCTGGGTGAGAGATTTTTATGATGGGCAGTATCATCTGAAGCTTTCATAACTGTTTCTCATGGTGTCACCAGATTCCCCAGCAGCAGGAAATGTTGTGGAGAAGGACTCAGAGTGCAGGGCTCCCTTCTTCGCAGCCTGATCCTGCTGGGCCTTTGCTCCCCTTGGTCATCTCCACAGCATGTGGCAGGTTCCTTGGGAGGGAAGGGATGAGGAACAGAGCCATTTTGTGTGGTGTGTAATGCCCCAGCACGGCACCAGAGAGTCTCTTTCTAGCGTTTCACCAGACTTCTCTCCATAAAGAACAAAAAGAAGATGGACTTGTTATGGTAAAATCTTGGAAGGAAAGTAACTTCAATCAATGCTTAATTAATTATTCTAATTGCAATTTTGATGGCTGTCACCTCTAGGAGCCATACAGAGTGAGACAGTTAATGCAAAGGTGATGTTGCAGATGGAAGAAACACTGTAACTTGCTTTTGTATCTGTCTAATAAAGTGTTCGGAGACAGTATGACAGCATTGCACAGAAATTTCTTAATGGCATGATGTTCTGAGATGACAAGAGTTCATTGAGGATTTGATGCATGCATTAATCAGTAATTAATCAGGTACTGCCTGTTCTACCTTAGAATTTAATAACAAATTCAGTAGGGGGGAAATAGCGTCCATGAGCTCATAAAGGGGCATTCAGCATAGCTTGCAAAATAAATAATAAGTCAAAATTTAATTATTCTGATAACCTACATAACCCCTAGGCCAGTACATACACACCTTAACATTTTGCAAGTAGTTTCATTAGATCCATCAGGATAGATTGCCCAAGTGAATAGCCACGTGTTCAACTGCCTGCTACCTGCAGCCTGCTGGGGCTGGCCCCGGGCACATGCAGAAAATTTACGCATTCTCCTATGGAAGGAAATGGTTTGAAAACATAACAGTGCAATTAACCCCTCTGTAGATCTTCTCTGAGGGGCTGAGAGTGACAAATTTACATCCTGATTTAATTTGCTGCCAGACTGGTTTAGAAATGGCATGAGCAGGCTACCCTGATAGCGCCATTTATCAGGAAGAGGTGCTCCAAGAGAAGATAAATGACTTGTAATCTCAAAAGAGAAGGGCTGCATTTTCTGCATCCTAGAGTGCAAAGCCCTTTCCTTCTGTATGCTTAATCCTTAACTTCAGCCATTTCCTGCTCATTCGGTTAGCTCTAATAGTCCTAGTTGTTCTGATTGTGTTCATATCAGTTCTGTGGATTTCATAGGATAACAAAAATTAGCTGCAGCAATACTGTATTCTCTCTCTGAACCCATATGAAGAGAGCAGGCAAAGGAAAATGGAAGGCAGGAAAGGAAAGTTCACAAAGGGATCGCAGTACCTTTGGGATCCCAAATTTGCCAGCTCAGTGGTCATTTTAACTAGCTATGAAACAAACTATAATGCTGACCCATTTCACAGGAATCTTAACAGGATTAATTAGATACAGTCCTTTGAAGACAGAAACTACAAAGTGGTAGTATTCTGCTGACCCCAAAATCCTCTCCAGGTTCCTAAGTGTCAGTAGGCGACCCTCTGGGGAAAGTAGTTGTTCTCAATCTGCAGTTATGTATCATTTACTGTACACACAATAAATTATTGTATCTATTATGTATGCTTTAGTTTATATTTGCTTAAGCTTTCTTTGATGCCTTTTTTCTTCTCTTTAGTTTGGTTGATAGGATCTCATTCTCAAGATGAAATTAATTTCTTTATTTTGTAGTGAGGCATCCCTGGGGATGACTCACCTGTGCCTTTGTGTTCACCGGAGCATAATCACTGAACTCAGTGGAATTGAAAAGTGCTATTCCAGGCCTTCTTGTTGTGTGAATTAGGTCTCATGGTACATCTGTAATGGTAGCTGGGAGTTTGTTTGTGGTATAGGTTTGTTTTATAATCCTGAAAAGCTTTTGATGTATTAATGCATCACTAATTTTAAAGAGTATGTATTCTGTTAAAGGGCTGAGGTAAATAGATCAGGCATTTTGTTATTTCATTTGAAGTCTTCACATGAGCTGCATTACTAGAAGTGTTCTAATTATGCAGAGCATTGAAAACTGGGAGAAAAAGCAATGAAGTAAGATGTTCTTGCTTCTTGGCTTCCAGCGGTGCTGACAAAAGCCGATGAGGGGTTCATATTAGAAAGAGATGAGAAGCCTCAGTTCACCACTCTGCCTGGTTTTGTGTAGGATGCCACTTTGGGCTCAATTATGGCCATTTTTCTTTCAGAGTAGCACTTAACTCTAGAATTATTTTCTCTGATTTCAGTTAAGTCATTCAGCCGTATGATGCTCACTTCTTTCACTGTTGTTCTCTCTTCAGGGAATTTGTGTTAGACTTTTAAAAATTCAGGTAAAGAAAACAGCTACACTATTTTCAGTAACTTTGAAACGAGCTCTAAAAAATCTCACTTTTGCATTTCTCCATTTTGTGGCACCACTGAGCACCATTGCCTTTAGCTGTATATTACCTGATGTCACAGGGACTCATAGCCAGCAGAGCTCAGTGCCATTCCATGGAGTTAGCAAACTTTCAGCTACTCACATCAGCAATGAGTAATGTGTGGCTTTTAAATACACAAGTATGTGATCAGCAAGATGAGTAGATTGTATCTTCCAATTGTATAGACTCCTGGATTTATATGAGGGCTGAATTTATGGCATCTGTTTACCTGGGGCCTCAAGGCTGCCCCCATTACTCATTTTGACCAGGATGCTGGAACTATGTTATTCCGCTGATCCTGGATTAAATTCACTGCTGTTGTAAGAGGGTATAACTAACTCTTTGAGTTCCAGTGAAGTGACACTGGTTTACGCCATCCACAGACCCATTTGTATGTTTTCATCCAAGATTCCAACACAGTTGAATAGTGAAACAAAGCTGAAGCAGAGCATAATGGCTTAAAGAGTGAGAAGTAAGGCTAGAAAAGGTGACCAGATATGTATGAATGAATGAATGAATAAATTTAGTTGTGATTCATATTAAAGACTCTGCTCTGTGAGGCTATAGATTTCAAAGATGAGGCCATACATTTTACAGGAGGCATAATGCTTGGTTTGAGCGGAGATGATGAATGAATCTCTACTCCTGATACATTAAGTCTCAGCTTTTGTATTTTTCAGATTCTGTGCTGTTTTAGTGTGTAGTTCTGGGTTTCATATTAAATGTTGGTAAGCAATCTTCGCAGAGTAGGTAGACAAAACAATTCCTTTTCTAGCTTGGGACCAAGGACAACCGATACAAATTTCAGGCCCAGGAGCATAAACAACTATGAATTGAAGACAGAAAAACAAGGAGGATGGAACTTCATAACCTGAAGCTATAGTTGGACTATTTTGGGGTTCACCTTGGGTGTAGCCTGGCCGGGCTCTTGTACTGCCCAAGTGTGTCCATTGAGGCCTTTTAATAAATACCTACTATATACTTTTACTCTGTCTAATTTCTGTTCCAGGTCAGCCTTTCTAAGGCCTCAGTTCCGTTTGAGTTTCTGTGGTGTGAAAGATATCTATCTATGTGTTTTTAATCAATGTGTGCAGTTGTATACATCTGCATATATACAGCTGACAATACATTGTGCTCTGTGTTGTGTGGCAAATTTCTGTGATGCTTAGGCCCAGCAAAGTAGATATTCTGTGTAGGTTCAGGTAAATTGGTGCTGGTGGTTTTCGTTCAACTTGACAAGATATCAACTAATTATGCTGATGGTGCAATTATTTGCACCATCTAGCTTACTACACCTCATTACTCCCACTGCAGTTTCTAGTTTGCTCTAAAATAACAGCAGGAGGGATAAATTACAGAACTCTGTAGGACAAGCGGAACGCTTTACAAGATTTACAGAGGAATATTCAGGGCTCAAGGTATCTGGGCAGGTGTGGTGGACAGTTAAGGATTACTGGGTATGTGAAGAAGTTGGATATTTCTGCTGAAAAGGTTAGCAGTGGTATGATAACTCATTCTATAGTTCTAGTCTCTGATATTATCAGGCTTCATTCTTCAGGGAGATGCATAGTATCTATCATTGTTCTTGGTTAGCTGAAGAGCTGCTGAATCTTCTTCAGAGGGCCAGATTCTATGGCATTGTTTTTTCATTATGTCCAACAATGGGATAGAAAGCTCTTGTAACAAAAATAAGACTGGGAGAAAACCTACAGCTTTACACAGAACAAGAACTTATAAAGGAACATTCTTTGACTGATCACCCCGCTAAAATGCAGTAGTAGTCAAGATCTCACAGAAAAAAATGAAAGCCCATATTGAAGAGGCGCCTGGGATGATAGTAGACTGAAAAGGGCAAAGAAGGGAGGACTCATATTTTAAACTCATTTAAAATTGTTAGCTTTGTTTAGAGTAGACAAATGGTCCAGTTATGACAGCTTAAGAGCTGATGCTCTTAGTTGAGTGCCCGTAACTGTCTTTGTATAAACTTTTAAACCAAAAGGAGCAGGTCAAAGCTAGGTCACACTGGGAGATTCAATATGAGTATTAAATACACTTCAGCCTCTCTATCTAAGTGTCTATAGATGTGCCACCCATTTAAATTTGTGGGAATGTAGGTAGGCTTCAGGTGTCTACCTGTGTGCGTCTTGGGACTCTTGAGATGCTGTAGAGTTTCTGTGACAGCTTCTCAGGGCTGGTACATCTAACACAGAGCCCTTGGGACACCTGTGTCTGCAGTGCTGTCTGAACTCCAGGCTGGCTGTCCCAAGGCATCTCGGATGGCAAGCCATGAGATTTTCAGGAGGCTGCACTGGGCTCCTGGGCAGTACAGTCAGAAGAGCCACTGGACCAACTCAGTTTGCCCCAAAGTGACTTAGAAAGCAGATGACAGCCATGCATCATTTCAGATATGACACAAGCTTTACAGGAGACGTGCCCTTTTTGACATTCTGTTTGGAAATCAGCACAGGCTTGATAAGGAGTGTAAAATGGCCCTGGGCACCTACCTTTGGAAAACTGCATTATCCTCCAGCCTCCACTACTGTATTCACCAATTTAATGTTGACAGGATTTTAGACATCTAATCTCTGCAGACACCTCCACAGAAACAGTGAAAATTGGGCATGGTAATCTCAGTTTGAACCTCGTCCTTTGTCTCAGCCCTGAAACAGAGGGGTCATGCAGAGAGGCGGATTTGGCCAATGAGTTGTGCTCCAGCAGGTCACTGACTCCTGCTCTGGAATCTGCCCTTTCTTGCTGGGGGTCGCTCTTGCCTGTACCCAAGAGTCCATGTGTTGGTAGAAGCCAAAGGTTTTAAGGGCTGCTGTGAGCAAAAGAAAGGCTGTTGCACTGGTCAAAGCTGCAAAGGCTTTTGTGTCCTGATGGCAGATGATGAAAAATTGCATCCCAAGAGCTTGCACTTGTGTTTTGTTTTTTGGGTTTTTTTTCTTTTTGAATATGAGATATACATAGAAATTCCCATTGTGTGATGGCAGCAAAGAGACAACATATTCAAGGGACACCAAAATTTTAATCTTTTCACTGTCCATCTGTGAGTAGTAAGGTGGAATAATGCCATAATAGAATAATTACCATAGTATTCTTTAACAATAGGAGTCTTACTGATAGCTGAGCATATTTAAATTAAGGTATGTCATTTCTCATGATGCAGTAAAAGGCAGTACTGCTGTCTGCCAGTATCCATAAGTTTACAGGTAATTGCAGCTGTGTATGAGCCATGCTCTTGTTTGATTAAATTTGTTTACCCAATAATTGAAGGCTTATTGTAGTATAATTGTAATTGTAGTATACTGTGTTATTTCTGAACAATGGAAAAGTAAAGGTTAAAGAGTATCCAGTGGAACAAACTACCTCCTGCATGCAAATAAATGGTCCAGTTGCTGTTATAAACAAGAAGCATTGTGTTCTGCCAGACTTGCAACAAAGAAATCATTATATGTCTGGCCTGTGTGCTGAAGAACAATGATCTATATTTCCAAAATTAAAACCATAATTAACCTATTATTATGAGTCCACAACACAAAAATGAAGAAAATGATAGTGTTAGGCCCCTCTGAGTCTCAGATCCCCAATTAGCAACCCCTGAATCAGGGGTTCAGATTTTTCCCACATAAAGATTGCTTCATGCCTGACTCTCTGTTGGTTATGGAGCATCGCTCCATGGTCTGAGTCACTGAAATGCTTCTCTCATTACCTGCCTACTATGCAGGACATTTCCAAGAAAGGCAAATTCTCATAAGGATGTGCCTCAAACACCTTGGGAAGCAACTTAGGACCTGTTAGTTACTGGAAACCAGAAAATTATTTATTATATAGGAGGCCTCTCACTGGTAAACAGTAGTCACAGAATTTTTTCTTTTAGCTAATAAAAATAGACTGAAATCACTTCTTATGCCCTTTTTCAGGGCTGTATTTCACTTTATTTTGGGTATTGCTGGGAGTGTTGGTCTTGATCATTCTACCTTAATAGAATTGTGGAAAGTAGAGTAAAAAAAGACAAAGGTGGCATTTCAAGATTTCTACCACAAAACAAGCTCTCTAAATTACAGCTGAGAATATACTGACATGTGTGTATGTAAGTGTTCACATCCTTGTTACTGTCAGATGCTAAGGCCAAGATCTTCATAAGTCTTATGTTTAATTTGTGTTTTTAATGTATCATTGAATTTAAAATGAAGACACTGCTCAGGTCATCTGGACACAGTGACAAATAGTAAAAGTCAGTAAAAAGTCTCTGGATAAATCTTAAGTATCGCCTAAGCTTCTGTAGAAAATGAGTGAGAACATTGCAGCTAAAGAATTCGCTATGTTATTTAAACTGGCTGGCAGTGCAAAAGCAACTTCAAATTTTGAAACACAAAACTGCAGTGAGTCAGAAAAGAAAGAGAACAATTTTAATGTGACTCACCCACTCACATCCTATCTCCAGGTTTAAGGCTGCAACTAACTGTGCAGTCTGGATGTATAGGGTCAAATCAAAAGCCAGATTACTAGGATTTTTCTTTTTGTAATGAAAACTTTGAGGGAAAAACATGATCCAGAGGTAGAAATAAAGAAGTTCCAGGTAAAATATGTTTTACTGACTTAATACTTTGGCCAAATTTCCTATCCCATCAGTTGTTCATGTAGCTTCATTCTTCCTCTACCCCTCTGTTTTTCTGCCTCCTGTAGTGCCTGTGGAGGGACTCCTTTAACCACTGTTTTCCTCAAACGGATCCTTCCTTGTGCTCAGATCAGTTCAGCAGCCACATCACTTTCTGCCCTGCACTCCTGTGTTTTTTTGGTGAGCAGATGTGACTCTGCTCAGCCACTGAGGCCGGTGTCAGAGATCTCAAAACAGGTTTTCTTTTAGAAGGTGTTCCTTTACTTCCTGGCCATGTGATCTTAGTTGCCTTAGCTTGCATGGTCTGGACTGGAACAATCACCCAGCAGGAATGCTGCTCTGCTCGGTTGTCTGTTCCAAACTGGGACACTCAGCTGTGAGCTGAGCTGTCTACTAGACCAGTGAAATGTCACTGTCCTGGATCCTGGTATTTGGAGTGCAGGACTCTCCCTGTCCCTTTGCATGTGTTTGTTTTATTTGCAGGTCATAGCATATGCATGAAATCACTTGCTGGGGTAGACATAGACATTGATGCACACACCTGGAGATTCAGGCCAAGAATTCACTTTTAAATTTTGACTACATTAGATAGCTCTTTGCTCAGCTTTCTGAGGATACCTGTATGGGATCCTCATTTTCAGGATACACTTGGAGTGAGAGGACTATTTCGATATCGGGAAGCCTGCACATGCTGACTGGCAGCTCAGGATCTGTCTGTTGAACGCCTGCTTTATACACACTTAATTTTTTTTTTTCATCCCCAAATAAGGGTGAAACTGGCCATCAAGATGGAAATTTGCTAGGACAGCTCACTACCAGTTTTCCAGCATGATAGCACAAGTTTGTTCCGCTAAGAAAGATGATAACATTTTTTGCATTTTCTTCCAAATTAGGAGGCTCCAGTGTTTCTTTGAATCACTGGGAAACAAGGAGAGCAAATTTTATTTGGAAAAGAGTAGGGAAGGTGTTGTTCTTTTCTAAAATAATGAATGAGGGAGCTAGGAATGCAAACATGCACATCTTGAGAAAGGGTAAAATTAGATACTGGCTACAAATGGGATGGAAGAAACATGTTAGTTTTAGTGCTGAGAGTCTTGTGTTTTGTTTCCTCTTTGCTAAATGCCCTCAGTGAATTATATTGTTTGGTACATCCAGAAAGGGAGAAATTTGTACAGATAAAGAATTATTTATTTCTGTTTCCTTCAGCTGATTTCCATTTGTGGCCATATCCCTCTCATCCTTGGCAGTGCTGCTGTATGGCTATTATCTGCTTCAGAGGTATGTAGGTGTAGTAACATTTTTCTGAAGCTTATTTTCTTAAAGATTTGATCATTCTCAGTGCTTTTGCCTGAACAATTTCTAGTAATATCAATTCTTTCTTCAATTGTGGTGCCTTAAGGGGACATTGTACTTCAGCTGGTACTTCTGGCAATACTGAGTAGAACAGAAGAATTGTTTCATATATATTACAGGCTATATTTCTGCATATGTGTCCCAGTATGATGTTTACTTTCTTTGTGATATGACACTGTTTACATTCAGCTGTGAATTACCACTGCTGCCTAAGGGGCCTTTTCTTCTTACTCTCTGAATTTGTATGCTCCTGCCTCCATGTGGTGCTCTGCATTCTCCCCTTTGATTTTCATCTTGCTGCTTTACAGAGGCCCACAGGAACCTTCTCAGCCTTTGGCCACAGGAACCTTCTCAGCCTTCTGAGAGATTTATATGAAGTAACAGCTGAGGGAAGAGACTGTGGGAGCTTCAGACCAGCTTCATCAGAGCTTGTGCAGGGGAACACGTGTTTATACAGACAGGTTTATACAGAATTGTAAGTCACTGTTACTGCTTGCACAAATCACACGCAAATACACCTTGACTACAGATCTATGTCACAGTATTAAAAAATGAAGGTAAAAGCTATTTAAAACAATACTCAGTGTTATCAATGCATCCTTTAAGTGATCCTCTGAGCACTTTGCATCGCCTGTTGCCTTATAGCAAGCCCAGAATGTCCACTTTTTAAATTAATATTGGAATTCCTTTTGATACTGTCAACTGTTCTTCAAAACATGGCAGTTATTGCTCTCCTGAAGGGGGATATGGCTGAACCATGAAGAGGATGCTTCTGCAACTCCTGCTTGTAGCAATAAATAATACAATGCATGGTGCTGCTACTGTGATTTTTTTATGAAGTAACATTTCAGTGAAACTGTTTACAAAATCTGCCAAGTATGATTTAAAGGCCTGAAATTATGACTATCCAGCATTCTTGAGTGATGGATTATTTATTCTTGCAGTCAGAAGACAAAGCTTTCTATATTGAAAAATAGCTGATACCTCTTTAATTACAACCTAGGTACAATGTGCACATTGTGCTTCTTAACCACCCACTGACAGACACTAAAGTGCAGTGGACCTGCATTTCCTAATGTATGAAATGTCTCCTAGGATCCTGCAGGACCCATGAGAAAATTGCAGAGAATTCTTACTTATCCCCGAGCAAGTCTGTCTCAGCTGAATAAAACTTCTAAGTCTTTCTAAAACCTTCATTCTTAAGATCTCATATTGAGATGGCCCCCTAATGGTGCATCAGAATTTCAGCTTAAGGTGCCCAGCTGACTTTCAGATGCCTACTTTTAATTATCATTCTTTTCTTTCCCCTGGGATTAATTTTGAAAATGTAAGTCTCTGGGTGCATGTGCTTAAGAAATTTTCTTGTGTTGACATTTCTCTCTTGTATAAAAAAAGGAAAACAAACCAAAACAGGAATTTGATGTCTCAAGCAAGATTTCTACTGCCATGAGAATGCTTGGTTTTCTTTTTCTTTCCCTCTAAGCAGCGAGTACAATATGTCTAGACTTCTGTAATGCATTTGGCACAGCAAATATAAGGTTGTAGAAAACAGGCTGTGAAAAGAAACCACAGATGAGGGATGCTAATTGCATCATTTGATGCACAACTGGAGCTCAGATAATGCCAGCAAGGTAAAAGGATTCATAAGGAGTTGAATATGTGCTGTTGCTCAAGACTATCTGGGAAGCTATCAGCAAAAGGTACTCCAAAGAGGATTTGTCAGGATGGAGAGTAGCAGGTGGCTCAGCCCTCACTATTCATTAACTATAATGTAAACAACTTAATTAACATTCAAAAAGACTGTTCATTTGTTACAAATCCCATTAGGATTTTGAGCATCTGTAGTGAGGAGTATAATACAGAAATAGCACAATATGTTCCAAAAGTGTAGAAATGAGCCAAAGCTGTAGCTCACGAGGTCAAGCTCTACCTCTGGGATTCATCTCAAAGATGACTACAAGAGACCAAAATGTGTGAATGATCTCCTACAGGCTTTCAAGTTGTTTTAAAGTATAATTTTGACTCATCTAATATCCTCCCTCTTTTAGAGGTGTTTGATCCAAAATGCAGCCTCCACCAGTCCTTCCATCCTGGACTCCAGTCACACACACGAGCACATGAGACATCCAAACCACACAGTCTTGTTCTCAGCAGAACTGGGTTAGTTATCCTACATGAGGCACATCTACGGAACAGAAAGCAGGGGCTGGTGGCTAGAAAAAAGTAACTAGCATCTGGAAATAATAGAAGCTCATCACACTCTGTGAATGGTCAAAGTCACTCTGCAATGGAAGTGACACATTAGAAGAGCAGTAATACCTCAGGTATTACTAGTGAACATAGTGACAGCAGGACATAAGCCTCTGACATGGGAGACATTATCACCAAACATGACAGAATTGTGCACTTCAGCTACTGTTCAAGAAATCTCCTGGTTTAAAAACAGACTGACAACTCCTTGCTCATTATTTGGTCTCTGACTTGCAAAACTGGATGCTTTTTTATCAGCTGGTTTAGAAGTAGCAGTGGGGGGAAAGTACTGATAAAATTATGACCATGAGTTTATTATGTTGGATATTACTTTTCCAATAACTAGCAGGAATACATGGTTATCCATCAATGTCTTGTGGACATAGTTTGCTCATTTTTAGTCCACTCCTGCTGTCTGAAGCTGTAATCTCTGTTTCCAGAGAACAGAATTATTAGAGTAGCTATAGGACAGATTCTGTTGTAATTTGCTCAATGGAGGTTTCTTTTATGAACACAACATCACTGTGAAAAATAACCTCCTTTACCTTTTGGAACTGTGCTTTTGCTGTGAGATGTTTTTCAGTTTCTACCATTGTTCAAGTTTGACAGCAGACTAAACCTATACATCATTTCTTATGAAAAAGGAACACAGCCCTGAGCAGATTATGCTGATTTCCATAAGAAATGTTATCCACATTTTCCTTTTTCATACCAGCTTCCTTTATGAACTGCTATGTATTTAAACAGTACAGGGATAATATAGTAAGGATTGAATCGTTAATAAAACCAGGTATTTTGTGCTATAGCCTAAAGTAAGAAGGGAATTGCTCTCCTGTTTTTCAGTCACAAAAATCATAAAAGCAGTTCTTTAATATCATGCTGAGGGAAAACACAAGAGTTTTACTAGAGCAAGGTATTAGTTACTATACTGGCTCCCTCTGGACAATGTCTTATGAACATCTGCAGAACTTTAACAACCTGTTTAGACATAGGTGTACTGGAGTAGACTATAAATGAGTAGAGATTACTTCATGCATAGATTAAATAATAGTGACAGCATGTTTTTCAGCTTCTTGCTTATCTACAGCCAGCCAGCACTCTGTTCCCTTTTCTGTATTAATTTGTCTCATCTCTGGTTTCCTTCTATATGCACATCAAGAACTAAACTGATTTAATCCCATTGGTTTCATTCTGGGATCATTTATTCTAGTGCTTTATTCCCTTTATACAAGAAAATGTCATTGCTGTTACTAGTTTAATTTTGTTCACATCATCCTTTTAAAGGTCACAGACCAGCTGACAACTGTCTGTCCTTGCTATGTTGCCTCATATTTTGTGATACCTGCAGAATTTGTTCTGCTTCCACAGTAGTGACTACAGAAGAAATTGTGCTGCCAATTTTATCCAAGAGAGGCTGCTTACCCTACCCTCAGTTCCCCAGGCTGAGATTCCATGATTACAGGTGAGTCTGCTAGTAACACTGTTTGGTTTCACTTTGTTTTGTATGGACATATTTAGCACTCTGAAACACTATATAGAACACTATCAACAAGAATTTGAACATGAAAACACAGAAATTTCTGTGTCAAACTGATCAGTGGATACTCTTGCTTTTTAAATGCAATTAGCATTCCAGATCTGAAAGGGCAGGCCTAAACCCACTAGGAGTACCACAGCAAAGTTAGGAGAGGAACATGTAAGAGGCAGATGCATTATTGAAATGGAAAACAAACACGCTGACTTAACTTCTTTTTAAATTATGCCAAATTGTTGCAAAATACTAGGAAGCAAGAGGCCACATGAAAAAATTATTTGCGGATGTGTAACTACAGAGTGTGCTTGCTTGTAAGAGGGCAGTGTCTTTAATGAGTAAGTATTCTGCTAAATCACAGCAGTGAAGTGGCAGATCTGAGCCTGAAAATGTGAACAAGCCCTTGCTGATGGACTTGGGAAAGACTGATGCTGCAGCTGATGCTTGCAGAATGTCACTCTGAAGAGTAGCTCCCATGATCAGCTGTTAGGTCATCCTATGCAGAGGTTTTTCTTTGAATTTGTGCAACTTCATGTGAGCCATGTGAACTAAATCCAATGCTGTCTCTGCAAATAACAATGCATAGCAATTAAGTACAAGTGTCATGGTAAATTCATGCTGCGTCAGAAAGTTCAGCCTTCAATAAGTTTCAGAGCCTAAAACCACAGAAACAAAAAATAATTATAGTGACTCATGAGGGCTATAGAGGAATTCTTCTGAATTAATAACAATATTCATGTGCTGCTTTCCCGTCAGCACATCAACCACAAGTACCCAGAGACTGTTTGTAGAGACACAAGATCTTCATTGTGGGGAATGATGGTGATGGTCCCATTCCACTGAGGAGTTCTTCTGCTGCCACTTTGCTACAGGGTACAGGAAAACCTGTCACTTATTTAATGCATTGGTCAGCCTGACAACACTGCTGTGGTGGCTCAGAATAAAGCTGCTGGTATAAATTCAGTGAAGGGTTCAGCAGTTCAGCACTTAAACTCTTTAACACTGGATTTCCTTATTCAGATCTTCAGGTGAGAGAACAAGATGCAGCTTGGTCAGACAGGTTTGAAGACTGGAACATAATAGTTGTTTGCTTTTTTCTCTTTTGTCTCTTTGTTACTGATGACAATTCCTTGAGCAGCTTAACTTTCAGAAATAGCACTCCATTTTGTTTATCCACTGGCCTTAGCTGATATTTAGTATTGTATTTTGGATACATTCTTTAATAATTAGCACACTATGAATTTGGCTTATAATTAATGTCCATTCAAGTTAGGTCCCATTTTAAGAAAAGCTGTTCATAATTCTCTGGGAATCACTTAAAATTGACTCTTCAGAGTTTGAGGTATTTTTTAACTGGGAAGCAATTGTCAGGGAAGAAGTTTCAAACAGATTGAGTCACAGCTACTCCTGCTTCTTAATCAGATCTTCTCCAGTAAAGTCCTATGAGTTCTCACTAGCTCTCACTAGCATGTAAGATCATTGATTCCTGATTTTACACATTTGTTACTGCATGGGAAAAAGATGTTATTGCAATATACTTGGCCTACAAAGGTCCATATTCTCCTTCAGTTTCTTGGGAGTCCCAACTGAGTAGTTTACCTACCAGCAGGATAGTCTACAGTCTGTGCCAGGATTTGAGAAAATTTTAGTTGCCCAAGTGACCTGAATATACTTCTTAGTGCTTCGCCATGATTATAAGCAATATTATCAAACATTTTTCTGTGTGGGAGGAAGCAACATGACAGCAACTTCCTTGTTCATTTCCAGGAAAGAGGTAGTATGTTTTTTCAGGTACTCATGCAATAAATTATTACTGCCATGGGCTAAATTCTGTTTACATTTTTATTCCTGCTGAAAGGTAACAGCATTCCAAGTTCTGCTCTTGGTAAAACAGACTTGTCACTGCCTCTTGCGTAAGCACGGAATTGTTAATAAAGGTTTTTGTGACAGTGTATAACAGAGCTCCCATTTGTATCCTAAATTATCTTCTTTTCCTTTCTCCCTCTTCATTTTCCCTCAGTCTGTAATTCTTGAACTATTTGATACTTGCTTTTCTAGTCTTGTGTTTATCTTTGCCAGATAAATGGCATTCCTTTGACTCCTCCAAGTGTTGTAGTAGAGAATAACTGAGATCAGGGGCATTCTGAGTATAGTGTCTAGTTTTGCTTTTTCCTTTCTTTCAAAATTCCTCTCTGAACCCTCTTGCTCATTTTTATAGATTTTGTTTGTGCTTCTATCAAAAGCCATTCCTCCATACCGAACCCCCTTGCCATTTAAGTCCCATATTTAATCAAGGCAGGGAAAAGACACAATCCTACTGGTTAGGTTTAAGAGTTGCAGACAAATCTTCCCTGAGTGCAACTATTCATGTGGTCCAGCTGCTGACCTAGTTTGCTGAATCCAAGGAGGGATGCTTCATCTGGCCAAAAACCTATCCTTGGAGGAAGTAAATTGAACAGTAAATTCTTTCTGAGCAGCTGAACATCCCTGCTTGCCCACCAGCACCGCAGACAGATGAATGACTGCAGCTGTAAGAGAGGGTTTGAAGCACTGGCTTCCCCTTTCTGCTGTGATACCAACACCTCTCTGCCCAGAATTGCTACTTGCTCCTCCTCTGGTGCCAGCTCCTGAGTATAGCAGCATGAGGATTTCTCCTTTCCTCTCTCTACATCAGCATCACCCAGAGCCTCTGTGCTGCATGTAGGTTCTGCACCCTCCACTACTCTAAGATCAGCTCCTCCCCAGCTACTGCTACCAACAGGATGTGAAGATGTTGATGGAGGGATTTGATTGCTGCTGCTTGGGTCAGTAGTGAGAGACTGAGACCAGATCACTCTGGAGGAGGGTGTACACAAGATATGCAGTGGAGCTGTGAGCTCACAGATAGTCACCCCTGCTCCAGTTTCCCACTGCTAGGTGCTCCTCACAGGCATTCAGCACACCCTGATTTGCTGTCTCACCCATTCACACTCCATTGTATGAGGACATGTGTATGGTGCTCATCTCTGTAAAATTCAGCCTTTCGGTCTTCTCAACAGCAAAAATATCATAAATGCATAAAATCAGGGACTGGTTACAGAAAGTTTTAATTAATTCTCACGAACATAGGAGGCAAACTGTGGAAGCCTTAAACACAGTGTGATTAGACTCTGGCATCTACACGTATCATTAGAGGCAAAGTCCTTACAAAGCAAACTGTAGGAGGCCATCCTACGTTGCTGTCTGGATGATTAGGATATTCCTTGGAAAATCACTGAGGCCTGTCACTCAGGTGTCCTCAGCCTGAGAGACAGGCTTCAGTGTCAGACAGGGTCCTTTTTTAAGGTCAAACTAACTGTGAGAAATAGAAATAGTGAAGAGGGAGAGGAACTGACTCCTGCCACCTGTTCTAGTCCATGCTCCACAGTAGGTGGGCTGCTGCCGCCGTGACAGCTGTCACTGGGCAAAACATGGCAATAGAACACATATCCTGAGGTATGCTGGTTCCTCAACATGTTTCTGTAAAGGGCAAGTCCATTTCTGAGTAGCAACTCTGTGTGTAGCATAACATGTGTTTCACTGAGGGGCCGCTCTAACCTCTAACATACCCAGAATGGTGCCACAGGATTTGGTTTGTCCTCTGAGCAGTGGAGATTTTCACTTCTCCTGTGTCAGAGAGAAGAACCAGAATAGGAATTTAAGTAATTTAGAAAAGTGGACAGAAGTTTGTGATTGGTATAGGTTTGTAAATTTATTTTTGTGGATACTCTTTTGCTAGGTGCCCAGCAGGGGTGTAAGTTGTGTCCTCTTCTGTCTGTGAAGCTATGAAATTATTCCCTTCCCCAGCAGAAAAAGTGACACCATCACTGTGAAAAACACATACTTACATGATCTATTTTTCTGGTTTTTATTAACTCAACGTTGTCTCCTACAAATACGATTTGTCATTCACCAGAAGATTTGAAATGTAGACTTAAGTTACACATAGGTATAAAAAGCATGAAACAGCACACGGTACCACTGTTTAGACCAGAAAACATTGTGTTGTCCACAAATAAGAGCATTATTCAAGCTCAACTCAATTCCTTCTGCCTCAGGGGTTCAGTCTTCAAAGCTGCAGATGCTTCTGCTTCTTATCCCTCGGCAGCTGAAGCCCTGCTGGCTTCCTCATGATGTTTCTCACCCATATCTGGAGCATGGACCAGGAAATCAGAGAGCAATCCCATCCTGCTCCACCACAGCTTGTAAAACCTTGGGCTCCTACTGGCTCTTCAGAAATGTTTTCCTCCTTCTCTTGATTATGTACAATATATGAAGGGATACGATTTTCGTCTTTGATTTAGACATATCTCTTGCCTCATACTTAAACAATAACTTGAAAAATATTTTACAAAGAAAAAAAACATTGTTCATCTGAATGTCATTCATTATTATATTGCTATATTTTATACCCTATTATTAATATATACAAAATTTCTTAATTGCCTTTTACAGATGCATGGAAGCATATAATATATCAGTTTTAAAGTATCCCATCTTTAGATTTTTTTTTTTTCCTTGGCTCATGTCAATCTCTTTAATAAACTATGGTTGCTTGGAGAATATAGGAAGTATTTGGAATGTTGTTTAAAGTTTAATAATAACTGGTAGCATTGTCCATTTGCAGCCTGAATGGTTGGAACACCTGTCAGGGCGATCTGGTAGAGATAGCAGCATCATAAGACTTAAACAATCATGGAGGGCCATTAATGTGCAGTGTCAACGGGTGCCAGGTCCTGTTCTTTGTTTGGGGCTTTCCTTTTCTTCGGCTGCGTTTTGTTGTTGTTTTCCCTCTGTTCTCGGTTTTGTCTTCGGGCTGCTCGCCCTTTGCTTTCCTGTCTTGTCTCCTTGCTTTCATCTTTGTTGGATTTTTTTCTTTTCTCCTCCCTATTTTTTTTCCCTGAAAAAAATGAGGGCACATTAGAAGATTTGCTCAGACTATTGCAATTTCTGAGTCCCTCGCTTTGCCATAACCTGTGAAACCAGCCCTGAATTAGCTCCTCCCATTAGGAGCTGGACACTACTATTAGTATTTGGAAATATCTGATCACCACACCCACATCCCAGGGGATTCTTGGTATTGCAACATGAATCCCAAGGCAAAGTGTCTGCTCCAGCACAGGTGTGTGATGGTCTTCAGACTAAAATGTGTCTTAAATCAGACTCCAGACCACTATCACAAAATTAGGTGTTCAACTACTTTATTACTCTAAATAAGGTGAGATGTTGAGGAATTTGTTGCTGATACAGACCTCTCCAATAAAGCATCCTGTCCCCTTAGGAGCATTAAAACTTTGTATATTGGCTGTGGAGCTGATGTAATAGAGTGCATTTATGCTTGCAAGTGAGGAAGAAATTCTTTATGCTGAATGTGGTGCAGCACTGGAACAGGCTGCCCACAGTAGCTATGGATACCTCATCACTGGAATTGTTCAAGGCCAGGCTGGATGGGGCTCTGAGCAACCTGATCAAGTGAAAGATGTCACTACCCATGGCAGAGATGATCTCCAAAGATCCATTCCAACCAAAACATTTCTGTGATTCTATGATTCTATTTCTTCTATTAGCTTTACAAACCAGGGCAGGAACGACATTGACTTGAACTTGTGAGTACACACAAGCCTAAAACAGATTAGATTTTTTTGTCTGTGTGGAACTACTGAGCTATGCAGCTGAAATTCACCTGTAGTTAGACAAATCCCAATGATATCTTCAAAGGCAGCCTCTCTGGAGACTTTCCTGATAGAATGCCATACTGACCCATATGCCTTCTTACATGGAGAAATTTCTGGGCAAGTATTGAAAAACATATGGCTAAACTCTCTTTTATGATATCCCAGTAATGATACTAGTGAAACTAATCTATCCTTCTTTGTTACAGAGAGAATGCTTTTTGGTTTTAAATTTTAACAGAGATAATCCAGGCTTTCCTACACCCGTATAGGGGGAGTTACACAAACCTGGCAGTAGCTCTTGCTGTTGAAAATGTTAAATTTTTATCAATTTTGCCCATTCCTGCCTCAAAACCAAAGACAGTGGTTTTTTATGCCTCATTGAGCTCTGTGGGAATACGTCACAATGAGGGAGTAGGTGCAGGGGAGGTGGCTATGTTCTGAGAACAGATAACCATCCAGGGCGGTGCAGGGTGCAGGTCAGATAAAGGAAGAGAGATTCAGAGGAGGTGAAGAGAATGCAGAAAACAAGGAGCAAGATCAAGATGTGAGAATATGCTCTATCTTCTTATTCTGTAGCCCTATAGGAATATTTTACAGCTGCTCCATTCTTTACCACCACTGCCTGGGATGGGAGAGGAAGGGAAGGTTTAGAATCACACATTAAGTCAAGTAGGGACCAATATCTGCCTTTATCATTTGTTGTTTCTGAAACAATAAAACTTTAAATGTAAAACAACACCTTAAATTTCAGGGAACCAGTCAGAGATTACCTGAATATGTACCCACATACTTGCAGAATCCCTTTCTGAATTTGTAAATGTCATCTAAGATGTGCAGAGGTGAGCAGGGCAGGCCTGCAGGACTGGTATGGGAGGCTCAGAAAGAGCTACCATCACTGGGGGAACTGGGAGACCTCCACGCAGAAGTAAGGCTGCATCTTACCCAGCTGTAATACTGTCTCTTACTAATGGATAAATGACAGTATGGGATTTCATTCCAGCGGTTTGTAAATACTGTTGGCCCAAGATGAAATGTTATTTGAATGGAAACTTTCCAGACATTCAATGTTTGACATTACTCACTTGGTGATTAGCCAAAATCATTCAGCTGTGACTTCCCAGCCACAGTTCTTTAAGTATGTTGGAATGACATGTAATGGTTTCCCATTCAGTCATGGACCAGGATGTATGTATTTATATGTGTTGGATATACTAGGAATAAGATATCTTTGTCTAACTAGAGACTTATCTAGGCATGGCTTTACTGTGTCTGTTTTAATCAGACTGGTATCTTTACAAATGACAAGGAAAACTGATATCTGGAAAATACTTAAAACTGTGTCCTAATTCTCTTCTACTCTGAGGATAGCTAGTCTGGAGTCCTGTGCAGTTTTGTACATGATTTAATGTCGCCACCTCCATTCTGCTGCCATTTGTGAAAACATCTGCCCTCTAGACCTCTCCTGTTCTGGTAAAGCAATATAGCATAGAAGGGTCGTCTTTGCTGGTTTAGTTCTTTTCACTGCTATTTTTAAAAATGGGGATTTTCAGATGGCAGTGTAATGTTACTCCTAGTCAGTCCATGTTTCTGTTTAGACCCAAGAGAAGATTCTAGCAGCAGTTCTTTGCTAGCATTGGGATATAGCTGGACCCCCATTCTTGTGGGGTACATGGCTCTAGCATGTACTCTCACTACTTGCCAAGATAACAATCCTCCAAACCCCCGCCTGCCCAGTGATGAATCTTGTGTACATCATCCTGCCTGTTCATATCCCTTCTCTCTTCTTCCCAGAGATTTATTCCTGAATATTTTTTCTTCTTTCTTTTACTCACTGAAACACATTTGATAGCAGCACAGTAAACTGAGTACCAGATATCGTGGAAGTTCATTGGAAATTTGGGCATTTGGCTATCTGTGAAATGAAAAGCGCAAAAATTACATGGGCCATTATGTTTACAAGTTCATCTCTGAATAAGAGATGGCCTTTCAGTACTTAAAGAGGGCTTATAAAAAAAGATAAAGAACAATTCTTTATATAGACAGATAGTGGTAGGACAAGGGAGAGAGGTTTGAAACTAAAAGAGAAGAGATTAAGATTAGATGTTAGGAGTAAAGTCTTTGTTGTGAGGATGGTGAAACACTGAAACAAGTTGTCTGGAGAAGCTGTGGATGGCCCATCCCTGGAAGTGTTTGTGGCCAGTTTGGATGGGGCTTGGAGCAACCCGGTCTTGTGCAAGGTGTTCCTGCCCACGACAGGGGTGCTGGAACTTGATGACGTTTAAGGCCCCTTCCAACCCAAACCATTCTGTATTTCTATGACCTTCTTTGCCTTTGAAGAAGATGACAAGGCGAGACCATTATTAAAACTGTAACTGAGCGAAGAAGTAAACGATGCCATAACGCGACCTGGAGGGNCGGCCGTGCCCTTCCTGCCGCTGTACCGCCTGTCCGCGCTTTGTTGGGCCTGCGGGGGAACCTTCCCCACGGGTCACGGAATTCTTACTACCATGCGCTAACGTTACGAACGCTTATTCCTTCTCATAGATTCAAGACGACCGTTCAAAATTTTAAAAAATCAAAAATAAAAAAAGTATCTTTAGGCAGGAGATGAAACGCTTTCCGATAGAGTGTTTTGCTTATGAAGAGAATATATATATCAGAGAAGTATTAATGAGATTCTAATATAACTCTGATATTATATATTACTGCTATTATATTACGAATGTATAAAACTTGCAATATGTATTACAATGAAGTAATTAATAGGTGTTAAAATAGCTTTTATGTTGGAACTAAAGCATTGTACAGACAATTGTACTGGAAGAATTGATCTGGAGGCACTGTGAGCTTTCTGGTACACAGGAGATACCTTGCTGCTTCTAAAAACAGCAAATNACGATGCCATAACGCGACCTGGAGGAGGGATGTATTCTCCTGCAATTTCAATTTCCTTTGCGAAGGATGCTCTCGTTAGAGGGCTCTCCCGGGCCGAAGCCCTGTGTGTGACATTTTGGCCGTGCGCGGCTCTGTCCCTCTCTCGGCTCCCCGCGCTGTGCTGCAGTGCCCGTGCCGCCCGCGCGGGGGCGCCGCGGCTCCGCGCCAGGCGGGCGGGGGCGGCTCCCGCAGCCGCGGGTCCCCTCCGCCC
>VYXF01007443.1:48934-100436 GCA_013397295.1 Polioptila caerulea
AGCCGCGGGTCCCCTCCGCCCTCCCCGCCCGCCGCCGCCCGGGCCCGGCCGTGCCCTTCCTGCCGCTGTACCGCCTGTCCGCGCTTTGTTGGGCCTGCGGGGGAACCTTCCCCACGGGTCACGGAATTCTTACTACCATGCACTAACGTTACGAACGCTTATTCCTTCTCATAGATTCAACACGACCGTTCAAAATTAAAAAAAAATCAAAAATAAAAAAAGTGTCTTTAGGCAGGAGATGAAACGCTTTCCGATAGAGTGTTTTGCTTATGAAGAGAATATATATATCAGAGAAGTATTAATGAGATTCTAATATAACTCTGATATTATATATTACTGCTATTATATTACGAATGTATAAAACTTGCAATATGTATTACAATGAAGTAATTAATAGGTGTTAAAATAGCTTTTATGTTGGAACTAAAGCATTGTACAGACAATTGTACTGGAAGAATTGATCTGGAGGCACTGTGAGCTTTCTGGTACACAGGAGATACCTTGCTGCTTCTAAAAATAGCAAATTCTTATATTGATGAAAATCTAGAGACTTGCTATAATTTTGGGAAGTGCAGTAGTTCAAATTAAGTGCAAACTTGAAATTAGTTTGGATAACAATATAATTATGTGTCTAATCAGACTCAAAGTGCTGAGTTCTTGTTAATATATTTTATAGCCCCGGGTCGAAGAAATTCCTGTGTCTGTATTTATGCAATCCATGTCTGAATACATCTATTTAAACAAGCCAGGGTATTTCAGAGAAGCCTTTGCATTATCTCATCAGATGTGGTATTTCCACTGGTTCTATAGCTGTATTTTATGGATTAGCAGGAGGAAGTATTGGCCATGATTTGGGAGGCCTTGGTACTCAAAAGCACTGTATGACAGACAGTTAATTAGAAAATCATGGCTGACATGGATTAAGTACCACAGGTGACAGAATTCTTTAATGCTTTAAGCATTGTCACTGAGTCCCATTTATTGTATTCAGCTGTAATTGTTATAGGGGGCTTGGGTGCTGAAATCCCAAAACACCACAGGAAGATATAAAATCTGATTGTGCAAGCTGCTTCACTTTGATGCGGGGGGAAGTATTACAGGGTAAGCCTTATGGAAATCCCAGAGGGATGAGAATCCGGCATCAGACATTTGCGATGATTGTGTTCATTTCATCACTCTCATGAAGACATTTACCAGGGGAGAGCAAAAGGAGCAAGAGGAGTCACAGAACAGCTCCTGTTGGGATTGCAGGCACTGATGTAACAGGGCCCTCTCTGGAAAGGTCCTGCTGCTTCTACTGTGACTGTCACCACGGACCACAAATCCTCCCCACTACACTGTAATAAGCTGAAGAGCTGCAATAAAAGACCACAAGCCACTGCTGTAATGTGCCACAGTGTTCTTTGACACCCCTCACAGCCTTGTCTGACCTCTTGGTGCTTTCCTGGCTGCTGGAGCACTGTCAGCACTGGTGCTGCAGTACCAGTGCCTCAATCCCTCTCTACTCCATGAAGTACAGGGACAAAGTGCGTGTTAAGCCACCACACTGTGTTGGTCTCCTTCCCACCTGTCCACACCTTTCTCAGAGGCAATTTTAGTCCTCTTAGACTAAAAGTCTGTCACACTTTCCTGTGGCCTGGGCAGCAACAGCATGACGCAAAGAAACCATGCTGAGCAAAGAAACTAGGGAGAGGAGTGTGCCCCAGGCTCTGAACTCCCAGACTCTAGCTCTGTCAACAATACAGTCATGCCATATTATGCAAATGAGCAGATCATTCTCATTTTCAAGAAAAGTGACACATTTTTTTTCTGGAACATAGCCTCTAGCATGTACTCTCACTACTTGCCAAGATAACAATCCTCCAAACCCCCGCCTGCCCAGTGATGCAATGGACTTTCTCCTTTCATTCCCAAGCCACAAGTGGCTGATTCATCTAGTATGTCTTTTTGAAGTTTAGACAGCATAAGTGCATAACTTTCTTCACAGCAGTCTTTTTTTTTTTCTTTCTTTTTTTTTTTTTTTCCTCTTAGCTATTGTGACTCTATTTTATAATCACTAGATTTTCGGGTAAACCAGAGTGTGAGGGTCAACAACCTCAGAACAAACTAGATGCTACATGACTAAGTGCATTTCCTGGCCTGCCTTACTGCTGAAGAAGGTCCAAATGCTGAAGAGAATATAGGTACAAATTTTAATAGAGCTAAGGCCCAAAGGCATTCAAGGAGCAAGTAACTTGGCCAAACCCCTGTTCTCCTGCTGTTGAGATGCATGATGATAGCCTACCTTGTTTCCATACCAGATAGATACAGATCTTAAGGCACGTGACATATCCATAGTTCTATGTGGTGATCTTAGATAATCCAAGATACCTGCACAAGCTCAAAAAGTGGGCCCATGGGAATCTCAGGAGGTTTAACAACACCAAGTACAAGGTGCTGCACCTGGGTCGGGACAACTCACAGGCTAGAGGATGAACAGATGGAGAGCAGCCCTGCAGAGAAGGACTTGGGAGTGCTGGTGGATGGGGCTGGACATGACCCAGCAATGTGCTCCTGCAGCTCAGAAAGCCAGTGGTGTCCTGGATTGCATCCAAAGGAACGTGGCCAGCAGGGCAAGGGTGAGGATTGTGCCCCTTCTCTCTTGTAAGACCCCACCTGAAACACTGCATCCCACTCTGGGGTCTCAGGCACAGGAAGGACACTGACTTTTTGGAGCAAGTCCAGAGGAGGGACACCAAGATGATTGGAGGGATGGAGCCCCTCTCCTATGAGGAAAGACTGAGAGAATGAGGATTGTTCAACCTGGAAAAGAGATGGCTTTATTGTGACCTAATTGTGGCCTTATAGTACCTGAAGGGAGCTTACAAGATGGAAAGGAGCTTTTGAAAAAGGCAGGTAATGACGGGACAAGGAAGAACGTCTTTAAAATTAAAAACTGTAGGTTTAGATTAGATCTTAGGAAGAAATGCTGGAACATATTTCCCAAAGAAGCTGTAGCTGCCCCATTCCTGGAAATGTTCAAGACTAGGTTGGATAGAGCTTCAAAAAACTTGGTCTAGTGAAAGATGTCTCTGCCCATGACAGGGGGTTTGAATTAGATGATCTTTAAGGCCCATTCTAATCCAAACCATCCTGTGATTCCATGATGATGCTATACCTGAAAAGCCATTGATACTAATGGCTGAGCAACTGTATTATGTGACTTGGTTACTAACCTGTATTTACGTGTCCTATCTCCTCTTAAGAGTGGAAATACTTCTCTAGATGTAGACTTTAGATGTCTTTGTATAAGGATCCTTAAGGTTCATTTGCTTCTGAAAACAGGATCTGGACTACTAGATTGCATTTACTTGAAAAATGTTCTTATTTACATTGTGTGTGCTAGCTTGTCCTTGCAAGAACAGTACTGAAAGAGGCACATTAGCGGGAATGAGATTGTTGTTTCCAAATACAGAAATAGCTCGGGCCTGCACCACGGCTGTTTGCATAAAGCAGGCATAGAGGGATGAGAGGAGGCTGACCAAATTAGTTATGCCAAGACAGGAGATGTCGGGTTTTTCACTGCTGTAGGAGATAAGGAGAAAGTTGTATCCTGTTAGGTGTGTGGGAAGTCAGGAGATATAATTTCTTCTGTGGATGGTTGGGAAATGACACTTCTACGCTCATGAGCTCATAAGCAAGGCTTCTGGAAAGTCCTTGGCTTGTGATGACCTCTTGCAATAGAAACTGGTTGGATGTGCCTTTCCTGTACCATAGAAAAGATATTGCCAGTGCCTAAAAATAGAATATCCTCTAGTCAAAGAAGCAGCCAGAGAAAGAGGATTCCTATAATGAGTTCTGTTTGCTGTTTGTGGAGACATTTACTGCTGCCTTTTCAAACAAGTGCTTATTCTCTTCATGCTTGTCTGTTGGGACTAAGGGAATTTGTGAGCAGCCTTGTTTTAATCAGGACTAATGTGCTAACAGCACCAATTTTGTAATTACATAACAGTTTTCATCTTATAAGAACCCACAACTTATAAAGTCTGAACACATCTTCTAAAGACAGGAAAGTAATGGCAATTTAGCAGACCAGAAAATCACTCCCTGTTCCTGAGGACAGGAAGTGACATAGACCATGCTGCTATTTAGGAAACTGGCATTTTCTTCCTGTGTCCAAATCCACTTGATAGGCCTCTTTTAAGACTCTTTAAAGACTAGGAGAGTCAGGAACCTGTAAAAAGATTAGGAATAATAGCAATTGGTGCCAAAAGCCTTTATCCTGTTGTTAGAGCATCAGGATATTGGGAGAAATCTCTAATACCTTATTTTCCTTTTTGTCACCAATAATCCAAGCCCTACTATTAGCCTGGATTGAGATAATAAGAATAGTCCCTTTGAAAGACTTATTTCAGCTGGTGCAGGCTTCTGAACAAACCAGAAATAAGAATGTGATGCTGCATTATGTCAGAGCTGCATGTTTAGTCTGCCACTCTAGAAATAATCAAGAAAAGTTATACATGATAAGAGACAGATGCTAGTGCCTCAGCAGACATTTAAACTCTAGTACAATAGTAAAATGGAGAAAATCCCCAAATAAACTTGTTTCTTTAGTACTCAAATTTGTGCTTGCTTGCTCTGAAGGGAGGGATAAGTGAGAAAAGATGTTTTCCTTGGCTTTACTTGAACTGATTGCCTCAATGAAACCTGGTAATTCAGATGGGGTCATACTTATATGACCCCAATGTCTGGGTGCATCCTGAGGAGTGCCTTTTTCCATTATCAACCATGGCCCAGAGCTGGGCTATGCTGATGACTGAGCACAGATCCAGGAGGCATTTTGCAAGTGCTGATCAGGCCTGCAGTTCCTGCCTTGGTACTACACACAACACCAGGACCAGGGAGCCTGGGCATCTTCCACCATTTCGTTTGCTGGTATAGGTGCACCTATATCCTCTCTCTGGAGTCCTCTCCTTACATTTTCTTAAGTTTTCTGATATGCCAGGAGAGTAAAGGAAGATGAGGAGTCAGCAGGATGCACCTCTGGCCCTTCTCGGCACGGTTCACTTGTCCCCTCCACTCTGAGCATCGTTTGTTTGCATTTCTGCCTGGGTTGACACCTGTGCTGACAGGTAGACAGGGGTCCCTGTGCATCCAGGCCAGCTGGACAGCTGGATCAGCCTGTCAGCAGCAGGTGACATACAGGGGGACAGCAGATCCTGATGGATCCTCTCAGCAAAACCATCAGCAACAAGCAGGCTGTTATTACCTAAATTCACCAGAGGCCCAATTCTGACCTCTGTGTTGTACTTGCTCAAACACATGGAGGTCAGCAAGGTTGGTGTTTGGTGTAACTGAAGGGAGAATTTGCTTTCAAGGATACTTTTCAAATCAAGGTGTTGAAAATTGACTGTCTCTTTCTGTTTTGTGTCTCCAGTGTGTGTTTACTATTTCAGCTAGCCAAAGCATTGATCCTCCCCTCTCTAAGTAGTGCCAATATTTCCAAATACATTTTCACCTTGATTAAAATGACAGGTTAGGCTTCTAGATTTCCTACTGATCAGAGACTCCCAAAATTCCCTCTCTAAAAGGGTGACATGAGATTTAACTTTGGCCATCTCCATATGTGTCTGAAGGATTTTTCTTGCCTCTTGAGAGAATACGTGGCAATTTACCAGGTGGAGAGAAGCTTATGGAAAAGGACATTGGGATCACCAAGACTCTTGGGTTTCCTCTGAAAAAGGCTCAGGGATTTTATGTGTCAAAAGGATTCAGAATTCAGCCTGAGGAAGCTTGGGAATCTTGGACCAAGTTACGAAAGGGATCTCAGGTTTTGAGGCTGTTGAGTCTTTGTCAGCCTGCCGGGTGTGTTGCCAGAGGCCAAAACAATGGACAAGCTGGAAGGATACTGGGCAGAAACCTAACACAAAGGCAAGGCTGTTTCAAAAACCTGCCTACTTTCTACTGGGACTTCAACAAAATCAGCAAGTTTCTGGGAAATGTGATGACTTCGGTAATCTGGTATTTTTCATTTATTTGGAAAATCAACGCCTATAAAATATTTTAAAAAATATTTCTAAGTAGGGGTCATGCACAAAAGGAACTTGAATAGAAATATTTTAACATTGCCCGTAAGTCTTCAGTTTAATATGAATCACAGATAGGAATTGCCCATGTGAATTTTATCCAGGCTGTCTTGACTTCTTTTTTTTTCCTTCCCCAAGAATGTGATAAGTTTATTCTTTTTAAATTCCTCTGAGGATGAACTGTGCATTTAGAGCTTTTTGTAGTAACACAGCTTTGCACACTGAAGTGAGCAGCCAGCTTTATGAGTAGCGGGAAGTGGAATGTGAAGAATGATTTTGCCATGTGACAATCCATCACTGGAGCCCACTTCACTTAGGATGCTTCACAAACTGACTGCCATGCTCTTGAGATGGATGTGGGGGAAGCTGCGTGGCCCAAAGGCTGGAGGAGAGGCAGCCCCCACAGAGCTGAGAACACAGCCTCTCATGACAGAGCACCCCCAAATGCTAAGGAAGGTCTGCAACCCCTGATCCACCTCCAGTAGGAGATCTGCCCTGTGTCCTGTCTCACACAGATCCTGCCAGCAGTGCACAATGGCCATTCAGCACAACTTGCATGTTTTATTTTTCTGCTTGGCTGGTACTTTAAGAGTGTTACAGCAGTTCTGCTAAAATGGTAACACCCCTAGGTGTTCCTGTTGTGTGTGTGCAGCCCATACAGCAGGACTGGTTACAGGAGGTGAACTGTTGGAATGTGGGAAAGGTTCTAAGGAACCGGACGCAAAAGTCCAGCAAGTGATAGTTTCAGTGCAATGATGTATTGCAACAACTCAGGATCCTCTCTAGCCTCTCTGGGAAAAATTTGGACTGTAGGAATCAGCAGCCTCTCTCTTCAGCTGCCTCCTGCTTCCAGGTGAAGAAGCCCACTGTACACTAGTCACCAAATATGTTCATGCTTCTTCTCTTTCCAACTTAGTAAACTATCATTTTCTTGCCTGCTCCAAGAACTTCTGCTTTAGCCAAACGCAGAAACTGCTCACTTTTTTCTACAGATTTGAGCACCACCTGCTTTTGTTAGCAACTCTTTTGGCAGTCTTATAAGACCTAAGACCAACTCTGTAGCCACTAAACCAAACAATATTTTGCAAGGGTCTGGAATGGCATACTTAAAAACAGTTTACAGACAGTGTAATGTAGAAGTGTAGAAATCTCAGGGGCAAGAAAACAGCAAATAATTGGTGAACACATACTGTAGCAAGATACTATAAGGAGCAGGATGCTTTGACCAAGGGATTCAGAACAAATAGACTCTTACTCCAACCTCAACCAGAAACTCTAAGGAATTACTTAAAATAGTTCTTGTACTTTTGAAAATGTTACCCAAGATGTGTCTATGTCCAGGAAGTTAATTTATGTGCTGTAAAAGAGTTCCTTTTCGATAGAAACCAGAGGTTCCATCAGCCTTAAGTATTCACAGAGATGAGGCTCTTCCATCTCCATGTTACATCTTCCATTGTGTCACATTTAAACTTGAGAGATTTATGCATCATAGCTTTAGTTTAATTTAAGACCACTGTGGAAAAAAAAAATCCAGCAACAAAAAATATACTGTGTCTGAGAATGCAATCATTTGTCTCAGTGACAAAGGCTTTTTTCCTTTATAACACCATCTTTATATAACTTCCTCAGGTCCCACAAGTGTAAAACAGAGATAAGAGTTCCTTAGTTTTGGTGCTTTAGACTCTGTGGATAAAACCCACTACTGCTGCAAATCAGAGCTGCCGAAGTGCACAGAGAGTCCTCCTTACTTCAATTAATGTTTTGAAGGACCAAATCCTGTACTTCAAATAGGGAGCTCAGGATCCTTTTTTACAGAATTATTGTTTCTGTGCTCATGCTTAAAGGCAGTAGGGGTTGGATCACCCACTGGCATTCCCCACCACCACCCCAAATCCATACAAGAAATAGTCAGTTCCTCTGGACTTAAACTAAATCCTTCTGGTTTAGCAATGCACATTTCTGCTTAGGCAATAAACATCTGTCATCTGCCATTCATTAATATTAATTATAAATGGTCACTAGCTCATGGGATCCAAGTCCACCAGCTGAGATTTTTCCAACTTTGACCTTGTTAGGGTTTGTATAAAAAGTGTTCAGAAGGGTTCTTCGAAGCTCGAAGCCAGCAATAAGTGCAATTTGCAGAGTACAGCATTTAGATTATGCACTTAGAAAAAGAGCAGTCACAGGGGGTGATGGGGAGTGGGGGAGGGAGCGAAGGAAGGAATACAGAGCCTGAAATGGAGCTCCTTTAAATGCTTAAGAGTTTTAGACCTTTCTGCAGGCTAATGACAGGGAGAGGCATTGTCCATAATGAAACCAGTCCGTCCATTAAACATTACTGTAAATGAAAGGTTGCATGAATTAAAGGTTGTTCATCTCATGTTTCAGGAATGTAGCTGTGTTTCATGTCTGAAGCCTGTTTTCCTTTTAAATGGAGTTCTTCAGATGACAAATGAGAGAGAATTTCACAAAGCAAATGGGCAGAAGTAAATACACGCTCAAGAACAAAGCAGAGACATAACTGTAGCTGTAAATCTTTACACTGGGGCTACTGTTTGCTGTAGATATTGGGGAGGATTAGATTAGAATTGAGAAATTTCATTACTGAGTCATTTTGCTTGTAAAACAAAACAACAATAGAAAATCCCCACAGTTAATTGTTAAATTCAGACCTTAATGTCATCTGTATATGTTTTACTCATGGAACACCAGTTATTTCTTTTGCTACCACTTTGAATTTCAAGGAACTAGAAACAGAAAATTTAGAAAACGCATTTTCTGAATCCTGCATGGCCACTACATTTTTAAATTAAGAATGTTAGGTTTTTTCTTCCAATATTTTTTTTGCCACTGCAAAATTGCTTCAACAAAAATTACTGAAAAATAATATCTGTTTTGTATCTGTCTTTGCTTTTTTTCAGGCCTGATCATATAGCAATATGTCCTTCATGGATAATATCTGCATCTGCTCTTAAAATAGACACATTTTCAATGACAGAGAGTTACTACCTTATATCTCTGGTAAATTAGCAAGAAAATTCAGTCCTGTACTCTTCTTGTAACAATTATTCAAAGCTGGTGAGTGCAAAGAGAAAGATGAACAGAAATCTCTGCAATGCAAATGACTAAACTGGACAAAAAGAATGAAAAGTTTGTTTCAGTTCTTTGACTCAGGCCCAAATAATAGTCTGAGCTTGGTAAATGACAGCAGGAGGCCTTGTACTGATGTCAGTGGACAGAGATACTTGGATTTGTGCTCTGTAAATGGACAGTATGCTGTCTTTTTGTGGGATTTCTGCAGAAGGCAACAGGCAAGAAAAAGTTTTGTGGAAATTTTGTAGCCATTTTATAAATTCTTATCAAAGACTTATCTAGTCCCTTACTAGTCTATGAATCTGAGCTACTATACTTAGGCTGGCTCTGATGATTGTTTGTCTAACCTCCTTAAAAATCTCCCAAAGAGGTTCCCACAACCTCTCTCTCGATCTTTACGATCTCTGAGAATAACGTTGGATGTTATCATCTCATTGGGAATGTTCTGAAGCCTCCCTGGACCTTTATAACATGAGGTTATGGCCACAAGTGCCTAACTTCATAACTTAATTTCATACCCTTTCCAGAGTTATGAAGGAGAAGGAGGGCTGGGAGGTGGCAGCCAAAGCAGACCAAAGGCTACATCAGGTGTCAGAGCTGGCAGGGAGAGTGAGCTGAGAAGAGACAATGAGACTGGAGATGCAGGGACCTGGGTGGGGAAAAACAAACAGAGCTGCCTGGGTGGGGAAGAACAGGCAAATGTCCAGGGAGATGAGGAGAAACAGCGGCCAAAAAAGTACTCCTTTGTTTTCACTTTGTAACAAAGGAATGCTGGAAATCCCTGCTTTACAGTTAGATCCACACTACTCTGAAGTCAATGGGATTTCAGTGGATCTTAGACAAGGCTCTTTAAAATAAGGGCAGCTGTAACACAATAATGAATGAGTGCCATGCTGCCCATGACTGCAGTGTTATAACAGCATTGCTATACATGGAAGTGTTCCATAGCCCAGGATTTAGCTGATTAAACAGTGCTGGATGTGTCACCATTAGGCTTGAAACATCCACAGCCTGATTTACTCTGTAGCTCACATACCCCAAATGTTTTGCATTCTTGGGCTAAATTTGATAGATGCACTATCAAGCTTCTCTCTTGCATTTGTTCCTCTTTCCAGGACACTCAGGTCAACTCAGTGAGGGGTTTAGGCCTCCAGGTGTTGAGAGCTAGGTGGGCCATGCTCCCAGCAGCCACATCCCTTCACATTTACTTTGTAGCAATATTGTCCAAAAGTGAGAAAACAGCTTGATGTGGGGTCTGCTGAAATGACAACAGAAAGAAGTTGTCACGGTATTCCACTGTGGCACATGTCCTGGAAGAGCCTCATTTCCTCTTTCAGTAGTGACAAACATGTCCCTTCCTCAAAAAGAGCTCCTTACATCATTAGGAGTTAGAGGAAGAATTTAGAGGCATTAACTGTGAGTTGCAAAGGAAGACCAGTGTGGGGAGAAAGACGGGCATGTGAGGATGTTCTGGCGGAGGAAGGAAGGGATGAAGCATAGGAGACAATGACACGCTGCTCTTTTGCACTCTGGACTCTGCCCTGTGGCACTGAGAGGGAGAGCAGTCGCAGTTTCCTGTGTGCCTCTCCCTGAAACAACAGGAAGTGGTTGAAGGTGAAGGTGCCATGAAGATGTTGTGCCACAGTTGTTCCCAGCTGTGCCAGGGAGGAAGATCAGAGACAAGGCAGACTCCTGCATGTCTGCATAACATCACTGGGAGTTTATTTAAGGACTCTGTTTGACCTGCCCTCTTCCCCAGTCAAATCTGCTGTGGAGGGAATAGCCCCAGCTGGTTTGGTGGCAAGCCAGAAGGGGGACCTGGACTTTGTGGGCAAGGAGCAGACCTCTGCCTTCTTTTCTTTCACAGAATAGACACAGATGCAGATTTCACTTTCTGAAGCTGGAGCTGTCAATCCCAAATTTTTATTCAGGAGGGAAGAGTTTAAGTAGTGCTGAAGGAATGAATACCTGATGGATACTTTGGAAGGGAGAGGAAGAAGGCTTCTTGAGGTGCTTGTATTCCATTTGGCTTTTCCTGCATCGTTCAAGCATCTAAAATATAGTCAACTAGCCAATTCTGGAGCACAAGGAGGCACCAAAAGGGAAGATCAGAAGAGAAAAAGAGCTGATTTCTATCCCTTATTTGGTTTAGTGATCTGAAGAGGACAGTTCTCACATTGTTCACATTTTAATATAAGAATGCAATCAGCTTTTTTCCAAATCACTTGCCTTACAAAAACAATTGACCACATACTTCTGTCTCAGCTTTGACACTATTCCTGTTAATATGAGGTTGATGCTTTTTATCATCAGAGTGCCCTGCACATTTTTTATAGCACGTCCAGAGGGCCTCAGGGCATGTGAGTCACCTCCCCACTGCTCCCAGGATCCACAGGACAGGGAGGAGGCAGAAGGTGGCAAGAGAGGAGACGGCAGCAGGAAAGGAAAGCATCTTCCAAGGAGCACAGTGATAGTGTCAGCTCAGAACCCTGCAGGGCTTAAACTAATTTTTATATCTGAGGGCACAACCATTTTCGCCTGACTGTTCATCAAGATGCGTATTAGTCAGAGATCACAGACGTGTCATGGTGCACATGTACAGAGGGTGTGCATTCATGTGTAGTACCATATGTGAGGCACACAGCATGGATGCACTGCCTGCTTGTGTGGTTCATGTGCTCCTGTCAGAACTGGGAGGTTTGATTAGGATTTAATGTTCACAGCAGCACAAACAAAATAACTTGTAATGAAATGAAACTTTACTTGTAAATAAAGTAAAGTTCAGATTTTAATGTCTCTATTTTCAGGTAGTAACTTAGTAAAACTTTTAAAACTGCCTGTGATCAAATCTTCAAAATGCTACAAGGTTAAAAAGAGCTTTTCCCAGCCTTTTCAGCCCTGGTTTTCTGGCCAGTGCATCCTTTACTATCAGCTATTTTGGATTCACAAATCATTTTGACGCATTTTGGCCTTATTTTTCCCTCTGAAGCCTATTCACCCAGATCTCTTCTCCAGATTGTACCCATGTTTGCTGGCCAGTGGCAGTGGCAGCCAGATGCTGACCATGCTCTGCCTCGCTTGGGGTATCCCCAGGATGCCATTTCCCTTCGTGCTGCAGCCAGTGGATTCCCGGTCTCATCAGCCCTACTATTGGAGGCTGGAAATGTGTTAAAGTTAAAGAGTCAAAACCCTTGCAAGGAAAGGAAATGAGAAGTCCTCTTGGCAGCAACAAACGGAAAATAAACAACCAAACTCTTCACAAGACAGATTCCTCAATTATAGTAACTCAGGCTCGCAAAGGCCAGAGTTAGGACCCGTTGGCATATGCAATATGTAAACACAGGGATGCAGTAATTAGCTTTGTGTTCATTTTGAGGTTTCAGAAGTCCTGTGACCTGCCATGGAGTAAGGTCATTAACCATAACCACACTAGTGACCTTCACACAGGACACCCCATCTCTCACAGTTACACGAGCGAACTGTGTACTGGGATGTCTCCCCGGCTCACATGCTCCAGCCCTCTTGTTTTAAATGCCACTGAGCTGTATATGAGAGAGAGGATGTGACTTGTGGAATGGACTGTGATAGGAATATCTTACTTTCCCACATAGCCATGCTTAGGACTTAAATGTGATTAAGTAAAAGTAGTCAATACCAGAAATGTCTAGAATTGTCATCCAATTTTGTTTAAAAATAGTACCCTGAGGAATTGTTTAAGTGGTGTTGACCTCCACTGCCTTGAGAAAAGACTTTTGTTTTTGGAGTATGGAGTGTACAAGGACAGACTATTCATTTGAATTAGCATATGTACAGTCATTACTACACATTTATCAACACAACAAAATGCTGCTTCAACCTGATTTTGCCAAGACTAGGTAAAATTAGTATTGGACATGAGTATTTTTCAAATCCAATTTTTGTTTTACTGTGGCTGACCTGTGGTTCCCCTGAAATACAATCATCCTGCTTGGAGTCCCTCCTCACACCACAGCCAATTGAAGACTTCTTCAGACATGATCTGATTTAACATGTTTGGAAGCATTATTTTGGAAGGATTATGTGGACATATAAGAGGTGGAAGAACTAGTGCAAAGAAACAACAGAAATGAGCTGAGTCTCAGATGTCTAGGCTATTTAATGGAACCTGCAGTTTTATATTCACATGTATGCCATACAACATAGAAGTTATTTTAATTTATTTACCCAAAATTTATACACTTCCTCATTAAAACTCCTTAGCAAAATCCTGTTCCCTTACTTCCCTTCTGTTCACCAGTCTGCATCTAGAATTCAGCTCCTCACCTCAGAGGCATTTTTCTCTCTCTTATTCCTGCTGCAAACTTAAAAAAATCATCGTATAGTGTCTCTATTCTCCTTAGAGCTTAAATCATAAACTGACAAGCTACCTCACCTCCAGGGGGTTGTAGTCTTTTGAATTTTGGCTATAATTATCCCTCTTCCTCTCATAACAGTATCCTGCCTTCAGACTGTATGAGGTGACAATTGCTACATTCCACAGTGAAAAAGAAACATGCCCTTCTACATTCACCCTCCCGTGTCTTCAGGTCTAATGCTTGAAATTTTGCCTGTCAGGAACAGAATCTTTCTTTGGTCTGTATCTGAACACCTAAACACCACCAGCATGCAAAAATTCAATATAAGAATGAGAATATTCAATGAGAAACAAACATCATTGCAATATTTGCTTACAATAATGCAATGGTGTAATCAATGTCATCTATCTATTGGCTTGTATAATACCCAGATTTCTGAAGTGTCTTCCTTGTTCATAACTAATATTAATTTTAGTGAGTGCTTTTATTCTCTTCAAACTGATTAAAACATATTCTCTGAAAGTACTTGAAATTTTCTGATCTCTGAGGGGGGTTTAGTTGGGACTCAACAGAAGGTCATATGGTGAATATTCACTTCTTGGCAGAACTAGTCACAAAAACATGCAATTCTTTCCCCACAAATACTTTTGCAGAATATCAGAATATCAGAATTTCAGAATATTTGTCTTTTGTCCAGCAAAAGTCAATCTCATACATTTGCAGACAGCAGTCTAAAGGGACTTGTGTTAGGCCAGAGCACATTTATTAAGGCAAAGAAAAAATATGGATGGATAATATTCAGTGTTTGAGGAGCTCTGCAAGTTTTACTTTCTCAGTACATCTATTTGCCATTTGCCATTAATGGACATGGCTGTAGGAAACGTGTGTCTCAATTTTTATCTGTCGGCGAAGGGTAGGAGCTAAGAATGTGTTAAGTGTGGTAAGGTAAAAGTTACAGTACACTGTACTGGGTGAAAAAACCAAAAACTGTGAGGTAAAGAAAGGAAGAAGAAAAAACTGGAACCTAATGTCATATAGTCATGCAGACTAAAAAGAACACACCACTGTGAGATTAAAAGAAGAGAATGATGACATGAATTACAGTGAGGTTTGGATGGGACTGAACTACAAAAGAAGGCTGTATGTGAAACACATGGGAATTACCATGTCAGATCACACTGGGATCTACTAATTTAGCGCTAAAATAAATTAGAAGAACCTTTTAGGCTAATTAATCTATTTGCATCCTCATAATTCCCATTTGTTTGCATCCAGTCTGAAAATATTAGCATCTTCTCACAGTAAAACATCATTGCATAGCCAGTGAGGGGAAAAAGAGGGTTGCAAGACAGCTCATTGGCTTCAATGACACACCAGCAGATGGAATCAAACAAAGAAAGAAAGTCCTCTTCATCTGCTTTATCTCGCTTTGCGTAGTTGTTCTAGAGACATGTCCTTGCTGCTGTGCGATAGCAGCGCCTTCACTGAGTTACATCCTGTCGCTGACCTCAACGTCTCCAGCAAAGTCATTGAGGCATCTGTGACGAGCAGACCCCGTCATCATGTGGTCTTTGCCCTAAATCCCTCAGCCACAGACATCTATCCAACATGGAAATGGCCAAGGGTGACCGAGCTGACCCTCTCTTCCTGGTCGCGGAGGAAAGATTAGCAGCACTGCTGGTCACTGCCGGGTCTGCTGCAACACTTCAAAAGCCAATGCCATGGGAGTTCAACTTTAGAGCAATGTCTGAGTGGCCATGGGGAGTTGTACAATACAGAAGACCCTTTTCAATATTTCTCAAGAGTAAATACAAAGTTATTGACTTTCCTTTCAAGTGTTTCTGTTGTCATCTCCTTCTGCATTCACTGACAGGGTGCAGCTAGCCTTAAGAACAGAGTCTTGCTTGCTTTCTTAGGCAATTACTCTATTGTTCAAAGGGGAATAGAAGTTTCTTTTTGTGTAAAAAGGGACAGTAGCAATAGGGAAGTTATGTTGCCTGGAGATTAAGTTGGAAAGCTTTGTTTCCCCATATCAGTAGGAATAGAAGGAAAACTTACAGCTTAACTTATCTTTCCTAGCTTGTCAACATAATTCATCCCTTGAAGCTCTTTTAACCTGATGTTTCATATGTGATATTCCTCAGTTTTATTAAAAATTGTCTTTCTTTAAAAAAAAAATTAAATAAGTTTATCTCCCGGAAGCAATTAATGTGAGCGGGAAAGACTTCTGTGAATACTGAGATGAATTTCAGAAAAACAGTTCAAAAAATGGCTCTCAGACAGAGGCATACAAATCCCAAGGGCACAGACAGAGTGGGAACACAGGTTCCTCTTTTGAAGGAATTATCGATTGAGCGTAAAAAGGTTTAAAATATAGACTGTGACTTGCTCAAAAGAAGGAAAAGACACCCACCTTTATACATATTGCAGAAAAGAAGGAAAGAAAAAGATTCATGATTTTGAATGAATTCTTGTGGTGCACAGTGTTTTTCAAGTATGGTTTGGCTCAAATCCCATAAAATAAGAATGGATAGCAAAATACGTGAGTAGTTGCTTCTAAAGTTATTACACAGGAACAGCAGGCATTTCTCAAAGAGAAATGTGTTGTCCAATCTGAAGTGTTTGCCAAACTGCTATAAGCAAACATACAATATCATTGCCTCAAAAAAACCAGTTTCATAGTCCAAAATTATAATTTAGTCCTATATTTGCATCTCTATCAAGATTAGGCTTTCTTTGGTAGGGAAAAAATGGACTATTTCCCTAGTTACAGTGGGCTAATGAAAGACTGCTTCAAGTTCTGCCACTGTATAGGAACAGAAGCAAGCATGGACATGTTGAACATAGAAATCTGTAGGATTTCTAATGGGAATCTGTAAATAGATTGTCTTGACTGCAACCTTGACGCAGGTACAGCTCTCTACTTCTTCAGGACATTGCCTGCCACAAGGAGGAGGAGATGATATCTACATGCTTGGGATCAGTAGATCTACCCAGTTCTTGGGTGAGGAGGAGTCACACCTAGCTATCTGGTTCATAAGATTCTTCTTCTAGCCACAGAATCACAGAATCAGAATATGCTGAGTTGGAAGGGACCCTCAAGGATCATCAGAGTCCAACTCCTGGCCCTGCACAGGACACCCCAAGAGTCACACCATGTGATTGAGAACATTGTCCAAATGTTTCTTGAACTCTGTCAGGCTTGGTGCTGTGACCACTGCTCTGGGGAGCCTGTTCCAGTGCCCAACCACCCTCTGGCTGAAGAACCTTTTCCTGATATCCAACCTAAAACTCCTCAGACACAACTTCAGGCCATTCCCTTGGGCCCTGTCACTGTCACCACAGAGAAGAGATCAGTGCCTGCCTCTTCTCTTCCCTTCACAAGGAAGTTGAAGACAGCAAGGGGATGTCCCCTCAGTCTCCTCTTCTCCAGGCTGAACAGATCAAGTGACCTCAGCTGCTCCTTATACAGCTTCCCCTCAAGGTCCTTCACCATCTTTGTGGCCCTCATTTGAACACTCTCTAATCACATTATTTCCCTTCTCATGAGGTACATCCCCAGGGAATGACCTAACCTTCGAAAGGGTTACATGATCCAAGCCCCTTGAGCATTTCCATAAGTCATCTGCAGAAACCCTGGCCATCATTTAACAGCGGAACAAGGGGTTATTGCTTGGCACCAGCAGCTACTGCTGCCTCACAGATATTCACATGGAGGGGCAGCTGCTCCACCTATTTTCACACATCCTCAAAAAGAGTGGGAGGAAAGAGAGAAATAGATGAGGTGAGGAAATGGGAGGGACAGAGAAAATGGGAGGAATGGAGAAAAGGAATATTCCATAGTTCCTCCTGTGTCAACCAGAGTAACTTCACTGAGGACAGATCAAGTAACTTTCCCCCTGCAAGAAGGGGGGAATAATGAAACAACAGAATCTATGAGGTGGAATTTGTGTAAATTACTATTTCATAGACTTCTTAAGCATCTCCCTGGCTTAACACATGTGGTGCCATTCCCTCACTGCCATGCTGGGAAGTCCAACAAGCTGCCTTGCATGGAGTTCTGCTGGCAGTCTTGTTCCTTGGGTGAAACCAAGTGGAGTTTCCCTTGTCTGCCGTGCAATGCTATGAGCTTTCTCCCATGCTGAGACTTGGTGACCCAGATGCAGGTGGCAGGATCAGGCTTTTTTGCTCAGCTAGAGCTTAGTAAAAAGAGTTCAGGCTGGGAGAGAGGCCACAGCACTGCATTTACCAGAGTTAAAATCTTACTTGTAGGGAAGCATGAAACAGGAATTGGTTTGGAGGAATCCCTCTGTTGAAGCATGAAACTTGGCTGCCTGATACCCAACAGATAACACCCACCACGACATTTTATGATGGATCTTTTTTTTCTATGCACTACAATGCAACTTTTCATCTTGGCAACTCTTCCTGCAGATAAAATTGGGAGACAAAGTGCCTTCCCTTCCAGCCCACGCTGTCCTCTCTAGATCACACAAAGCACATTTTTTGAGCAGTCTTAGGATTTTATTTACTACAGGCCAAGGCACAGTTCTCTCCAGCCCAAAAAACACCACGTCAATGGTGACTTTGGTGAAGCCTGAAATTGAGGCCTAAGAATTCAGGTGTGAATAATTAAACAAACACAATATCAATCTCATATTATGATGATGATAACTTGGTACCTTTTCCTTCCTTCTGACATCTCTTTCTTTGTACAATACATTTTCTGCTCTCGGTTGTAGGTGGGCAAGTATTTCCCCTTGCTGACGGATGCTGTACAATCTCTCTGACCCTTACTTCATTTCCTCTTTTGAAACCGCAGGTTTTTCCTTTCTTCATGCAAGGGCTCCATGGACTCCACTCACTAGTTTCACAGTGCACTGCAATAAACATAGAACAAACTGAGCCTGACCAATATATTTTTGTATACAGAATATATATGGCACATTATTTTCATTCTGCATCAGCCAAAAGATGGCAAAAACTAATGGAATTAATCAGTAGTGAGCTGCAGCAATGAATTGACAGAAATTCGACTTTTAAGGATATACAGCAGAAAATAATGTCAAATTATTATGTCAGTTACTGTTTTCTACTTGTTATTTTGTAATTCCATTCCTGAAACAACGCAATAACAGCACAACTGGTCTCAGTGAAATCAGTTACTGGGATGTGTTCTGACTTTGTTTTGATTTGGTGGAGGTGTAAATCCTTTTAGCTTCAGTGGAATGAACTTTGGTCATGTCTGTGTGAAAGGTAAGTGAAGTCATTGGGTCAAGCTGCTGCTGCTTGTCTCAAAGGTGGAAGTTTGATAGCTATAAAAAATTGATAGCTATAAAGGACCAACTGATATCAAAAGATGTTACATTAGAAGTCATGTGTCTTTGGCCATCTAAAGAGCCATCATCTGTAGCGTACACAAGCTGGAAAGAGGCAAAGCAGAGGAGAATTTGGGTCAGTGTGAGGTTTCAAGCTTTTCAGAACGGTGCAGGTTACCCTTTCTAAACCAGAGTGATGTGAATGTGCATCCTGTACTGTTTGGAAGTCAGAAGGTGTGTCATTTCACACTTGTCCAAAGAGTATAAACAAAAAACGGGAGTAACCTTGGAAGATTACCAATATGCTTTTAATAGGTATCCTTCTCTTATGCTATCTCACTATCTTTCCCTTGAAAAAAGATCTAAATATATCTATTATATCTTTTATATATATGGTTACTTAAAGTAAAGTATATTTACTTCAAGTCCAACTGCGTGCTCAAGATTATAAATCACCACTGAAAAAGGAAAGCCTTCTGGTCCCCCTGTAAGGAGGAATTAGTAAGTAAACATTTTTCCAGATCCAGAATTTACTTCTGAGTTTTCTGAAACCTAGAAATATAACAGATTTCAGGCAATCTCTGAGCCTTCCTCCAGTGGATTGTCATGTGGGTTATTTTTTCATGTTACACTGGGGCTCTTCTGTTAAAATGATTGGCTTTAACGTGCACAAAAAGGTTCTGTTTTTACTCCGTAGCTTTAAGTGGCTTTTCCTCTCTGAGACTGACTCATTGTTAAAGCAGCTGACTCCATAGCAGTTGGAAACAGCCATCAAGAAACAAAATTGAACCCTTAAATTTCTTTCAAAGATGGAAGTCTTTGCTTGAAAATAAAACCATAAAAGCCTACACTACTACCTGAACTAATGTATATTTGAGAAGGAAAACACCAAACTACTGCACATTATTTTATTCCTGCATTCCTTCCCCTCCAAAACACTCGATGCCAGAGAGAGCTATGTGCTCTATGATACTGTGGAGAAGATTTCCATCGCAGCCAGACTGTGCCCAAGTGTTCCCTGGTTGCTGGTGGCTGAAGAGGTTACTGCTTGCACTGCAGCTCACAACCCTCAGCCACCACAATTCACAGCCAACGTATGAAAATATGCTGAACACTGCCACAGCTTCCGTGTGCCTGTGGTGGGGATGCTAACTGCAGCTGTTCACAGGCAAACATGTCACTTCTTCTTCTTTCATTTGGAGGGATGGCAGAGGGATGGAGCAGACAGTTAGGTGTGGTGACCTCTGAAATTGCCCTTGTGTGAATAATTGGAGCTTTTGAGTCAGAGGCTGAAGATACAAAAGTAGGTTTCTTCTCCACAGCCAGCGAGTCACAATGACATCACTCTCACTCCCTCACTGTCAGTGACATCCTATTTGGTGTTTTAATCCTCATTTTCTGAAGTCAGGTGATTATGTAGATATAGCATTTGAAGATTGGAGGTTTTTTGGGGGATGTTTCCTTATTATATTAGTTTCTATCCTTCACCTTTGAAAAGGTAAGCTTCAAAATGTTGTTGTATACATGTTTTGAAAGCTCGGGTAGTACAAGGTAAAGTAAAGCCATTAGTATTTTAATCTTTTTTAAAATACATATAGGATTCTGACTCAGGGCTTTTAAAACTTTGATGTTAGTGATGCTGCATAACACTGTGACCGAGCAAAAGATGTTACCTCAGGGCAGACCAAATGGGCTGTCCTTCCTCTGGCAGAATTGCCCTTAGCATTGAGGCTGTGTTTGCAGGACATAACCAAGCTTGTGCCTCTTGTGAAGTGGCAGACATGGGAAATACTTTGAGCTTTTTTGTGCTGGGGAATACATCCTGTTATGAAGAACATTTCCATTTAAATTTGTACTTCCCTGGTGTTGTAACTGCTCATGCCTTCCTTAGACCCCACAATCCCTCTGAGAAAATGAGGCAGGACATGGGACCAGACTCACCGATGCTAGTGCACTCCATCGTGTGGTTGTTGGCTTCCAGCCCATCAGGGCACTTTTCAAGGCACTTTCCACTGTATAAGTAAAACCCACTTTTACACTTTGTGCAGAAGTTTCTGGTAAAGCAGGTATCACAGTCCGCTTTACATTCTGAAATGCAAACAGTAAAACAACAGTGTTGTTACTCTTTGCCATGAACTGCCATGGGCTCTCTCATATATACTGGAATCACACAATTCTATCAATGTCAGATAATCCTCAAAGGAAGCAAATTATGTTAGGTCTTCTTCCTGGCCAGTACACATGGTAAGGCCAGCCACAAGTGACCCTGGCATGGGTGAGAATTTAGAAAGGATGGCCTGATGCTGAACAGCCTCACACTGCTTTTCTTCTTGGAGACCTATGCAAATGGCAGGCAGAGCACAGCACATGAGAATAACACTGTGCTGCTTCTGCCCTACACTGGCACCACATAGGTACTAGTTAACCCCATGGGACAAAAGTGCTGGGTCAGCTCCATGCTACCTATCTCCAGGAGATAAAAAATATTCATCCGGGAGAAAAAAATTATGCCAAAATTTAGAATCTGCTTAGGAGTGGTTTTGATCAACATATCTTTCTTTTTCTTTAAATGGTTCCCTGACGTTCAATCAGATGTTCTGTAGAACTTAATGTGTTCTTTATGTGACTACTCAAATTGACATTGCTGATATATTTCCCAGTTCTCAGAAATTTTTAAGAGAAATGCATAAAACCTTATGTATGGCACAGCTCATGTTTGATATGCAAGGCCACACACTGTTAAAAAGTGAGCAAATACTTTGCAGTGTCAAGTTACTCTGTAAGACTTTACTCTGGGGTCCATTCATTAAATAACTTTTATTACCAGGTAAAAACTGGGAGAGTTTTTTGGCCATCGCTCTTATGTTTTTATATCACCTGTGGGATTAAAAACAGTGAATTCAACAACAAAAAGAGGAGTGGGGAGGACATTGCGATCTTTTCCAGTTCATTTATGGTTCAAAAATCCATAGCGGGGTCAAAATGTCACCTGAGCAGTAAAGAATAGAGTTGGCTTCTCTGTCCCCCAACCCAGAGTCAACACAAATCAGCAAAATCCCCCAAATCAGGCTGAAACCTGGCCAGCTGAAGCCTGGCCAGCTTCTACAGGCATTCAGAGGACTACAATGAGCATGAGACAAGCTATAAAGAGACCAGGGCAAACCACATCTCCAAAGAATGTCAGCTGCCATCTTCTCTCCTTGTCACAGGCTTCAGGAGGGTAAGACCAGTGGGTTAAACAGCTCCAACCACCAAGATTCAGCATCCCTCTGTCCCCTCTCTATCTTCAGAGCTGCCAGTGTGCTCTTGCTTCTGGAGGGCAGTGCCTGGTGCCCACCAGCATTTCCTCTTCACATGGTGATGTAGAGGAGGAGGAGGCCATCTCCTGGGTTCTAGGCAGGTCATTCATGCAGAGCCAGGATCCCTGAGTTTTAGGCCACTTTGTGGTCTTTAACTTCTTGCTTGGGTTGATATTTACTGCACTACAACAAAGAACTGAACAAATAAGGACACGGCCTGTCCGTCTCCTTCTCTGTTGACTTGACTCCTAAGGAGACACAGCATTCAAGAGAGAACAAACAAATCCACGTGCTTCCCCTTTCCCCAGCACTTACTTGCACACTTATTAATGTCAGGATACCGTGTCCCATAGTATCCGCTTGGACACGAGGAAAGACATACTCCAATCTGTTTCATGCCAATCCTCTCCAGAACAAAAAAGAGCCTGGGCTTACAGGACAGGCATCCGTTGTAGTCAGAGCATGTAGCACACCCTCCTTGGCAACCCTGGCTCACGTTAGGATGCACTGAGAAGAAAAGAATTAAAAAAAAAAAAATATTTGTGAGAGAACAATACGTTAAACAAAACCAAGAAATAATGGTTCCTCTGCACTCGGAAGGGTGGACCATTCATCTCTCTGACAGCTCTTAAAGATTGCTTCATTTTTTCTTGTGTCTCTTATGACCTTACTTGTCACTTCAAAAATTATTTCATCTGCATAAAAATGGGAAGCTCAGCTGACATCTTCACATCTTGCAGAAATAGCCAATAATAAATGATCTTTGAAACAGATTGTATGGAACAGCAGCATTCTGGAGAACATTCATTTTTCTTTTCCCTATTTTCAGGAGCTTTTCTGCCTTGTGTGCACTTGGCTCAGCAGATGAATACGTGTTCACTTATTCTTGCTTTTCCTAGTTGGATGATTAAAAATTGATCTAGTGTATAATTTTCTTCATTGACTAAATGCCATCTTATTTGACTTCTGCTGTGCAGGAATAGGCCCTTGTAAGATCTGATTATACTTTGCCTTAGTAAAAAACAGACACAGGAGAGCCATCCTTCTCACCCTCCTTCTTTCCCTGGAATGTTCTCTCTGGCATGTTTTTAATCTCTAACAATTACAACCTGATGTTTAGACTTAACTGTGGCATTTACCCTGCTCCAGTCTCAGCATGTAGCATAGGTAGGATTATATTTGCCTTTCATTGAATTGTTCTAATTCTTCAGATGAGGAAAGCTAAATTTATTACACTCACTGCCTAACTTCTTTAGGGGCTTGAGGATAGCAGGAAAAATGATGCTGTTGCAGACTATCTTTTCAGTAGCAAACATTAATCTGCTGTGTGATACATTGAAGTGTGTTATTTCTCAGTGATAGAGAATAAAGTTTTGCATCCTCCTGTACTTTGGAAGTTGTTACCTACTTTTAATTCCTTTTAGCTTGCTTTCATAAATAAACTGAAACTAAAAATAATGAAGGAGTAACCCAAGACCCTGTGTCCCCTCTTTTTCTGGCTTTGTCTTGAATGAAAAAAATGATCATTTTTTAAGTGCTAGCTTTAATCTCTCACCTAACACATCTGGTTATATTTCATATACAGAATAAATACAGTCCTCATTTACATTTGTAACTTGTATTTCTAAATACTATTGGCTTCCTGTTTTGCCTTCTCCTCAGGCCAGTGATAATTTTATAAATATGCATATGCCATCATGTGATTGCTTATTTTAGTGCTTTGATTTTATTTTGATGTGCAGACACTGCTAAATAGCTTGCACACACAATTAACTTGTTTTTTTCAACTCCTTTCTGTGGACTCCTTGGAGGAAGACCAGGAGTCCATATGGATCCATGGCTTACATGTTGAGAGCCACCACTGCCTGCTGCTCATGGGAGGGTTGCCTGGCAGGGAAGTTCAGGAACACCTTTTTACTTTGTTCACTTACACTCTCAGCAGAAAAGACATCTCATGAATGGGAAAAGCACTTCTCTGTGCTCTCAGATTTCAATGACAAATCCTGCAACCTGAAGAACCTCAAAGGGAATTCAAATTCACTCTTCCTCTTTCATTCATAACATGAGGAATGAGGGTTATTTCTCTCAGTAGGGCTGGACATACATGAGATGTACAAACTTTGGCCTTGCTGTGCACAAACAATTTCAGTAAGAATACAATAGCTCAATTCCCTGTGCGTACTGAGGCATTCATTTTTTAGCACAACCTAGAGAAAATGTTTACAACGAGGACACAACACCACTATGACAATAAATGACATTCAGCATAGTGAGAAGTTGCAACCCCAATTCAGTTATCATACTTGCTTTCACTAAACTCTCAAAATACTGAGATCTTAATAAACATAACACATTTTTTTCTGAAAATATTCCAAAGGCACGGAGGTTATTGACTTTGAAATTAAGAGCCTGGAAATTTTTTTCTTTTTAAAGTTAAGAAAATGAAAATGTCCTTGTCTCTCTCTCCTCTGTCTTGAGGCCCTTGAATGAAAGTACTTTAAAAGGCAGACACGGTAACGTGATCTAAGAAGCTGACATTATTTAAAAACTATCTGTGACTTTCCTTCATTAAGTCTGACAGTTGGATGAAAAAGCAGCTGAAGTACAAAATATTTGTCATCAAAGCTGCTATATAAAATATGGATGATCACTTTTGACAGGAAACATATTATGTGTGAGCACCTGTGACACATCATTATGAATAGATTCTCTTGACAGAGAAAACATTATGTGCAACTGCTCTGAGGTCAAGATGTGTGTGTGAGCTGAGACAGGCAATACTTTACTATTGAAATATGATAATTCTCTATAGCGAAAATCCATTACATGGCCAATTTCCACCTCCCCTTTAACTCCAGAAGTACTAAGCATAAAATAAAATGTATTCCTAACCATTTTCACAATTTCTGCCTCTTTTCATGCATTTCAGATACATCTCATACAAATAACACAGCAAAAAAGGAGAGCCTGTAGTTCCAAAAGGAGAATGTTATTGCTAGTGTTATGGAGCAAGGAATAGGATAAAATATGCAAATCAAGCTCCACTGATTTCATGTCATGTTGTAACCATATCTTTGAAGCAAAATAAGCTCCAGTTCTTCCCTTCTTAAATAAAAATATCACTGAAAATTCGAAAAATATCACTGAAAAGTCATAATCAACATTTTACATGAAGCATGGGGTTTTTCTCGTAAAATCTATTAAAGAGATGCATTTTTTGATTGTGTCTTATTCCATCTAACATATCTTTGAGTCTTGTATCTGTGTAATAAAATAGTTTCTCATTTGTCTTGCAATAGGGTAGACCTTTATTCTGGCCCAGGCAAGAATCAAAGAGGAGAGGGACAAACCACATGCTCCAGAAGCTGGCACTGTTTGAAAGCACTGGGTTTTGTCATTGAAACTGGGAGAAAAAAAAATTGTGGAGCGCAAGTATTTGTGCCTAGAGAATGAGGTAAAGTGTTTGAAATCAGGCAGCTCCAAGCTCCAGCTGAAGATTTCATTCTTGTTAGCTGTCAGCCTCCCCCCTCTCTGGTTCAGATCTAGATGCTTGCCATATCATTGCAATGTAGGGGCCAGTCCTTCCCCTGCTACAAAGGCTGGGTGGGATTGAAGGGATTCCAGAATCCATTCAATCTTCTGGGTACAGAACTGGCCCTTACTCTTCCTCTCTCATTGCAGCAAATTGTTAGTACCTGCTGATCTCAAGCGCTTCAGCAATTGCAACCATAACCTCAAGGAAGCAAAGAGAAGTTTTACCTCTATTTTTTTTTTACCCATATCAGACACTGAGCTCAGAGTTTAAGCTATGTGCCACAAGAAGCTGGAAATATAAAGCCATCTGGTGAAATCCAGTCACAGTATACCAGGTGTAAGAATTGCTTCAAATTTCTATACTTAGGACAACAGTAGAAATGGGTAAGCAATGTATATCCACGTTAAGAAACACTTTGAAGTGAAAAAGCAGGTGATAAAGCACTAGGAGAGCACAGACCACTCCTGTTAGCCACAAATTATAGATGTGGTAAGAGGGATGAAGAGAGATTCAGGTCCTTGGAAGAGGGTTGGGCACTGTGGCCTTGTTGGTTAGACATTGACTGCAGAATCAGGAGGTATGGACTGTAGCACTGCAAATATGTCCAATAAATGCTCTTGCTAAATACACTTGCTTGAAACCACTTGGTCTTTGGTGCAGCCTGCTCCATTACAAAGACAAAAAAAACGAAATATAAAAAATTCTCAACAATGTTCAGAACTGACTCAATGAAGATGAAATATTTAATGCATGACCCTACTAAGCATTGAGTGCTCCACCCTCTTGTATCCAAACACTTTTTGAGCACAGAAATCATAGACTCCCAGGGATGGCAAATGCAGCATAGCAGTGGGCAAAGCAAATGGTGGGAGCACGGAGACCCACAGACAAGTTCTTTCTCAGCTCTTACAAAAACATCAGCCAGAAATAGTACAAACTACTCATTTTCAGACTCATGACTGGCTATAGGTCCAAAATCTATCCCTTTTTGTTTTTGCAAAACCTGAATACTGAAGATTAGAGAAGACCCTAAATGAATGTTGAACTATTCCCTTCTCCTGTCTGGCTTTATGCCCTTTTTTTCCCAGAGGCCTCTTTTTGTGGAAGTAGTTTGTCCAGATATTAGCTTTAAGTCTCATTAGAAAATGAAATCTCAGAATATTTTCCAAAGCCCTACTCTGGAAACCATGAGTCGTAGTCTCTATTAAAAATAGAAAGTTAAGGATAAGGAGCTGAGTTTGAATGTGAATTTTCATGGATGAGAAGCTAGATTTCACCATGTGCAGCAAACAAATTCTAAACCTTTGCAATGACATTTTTCAAGCAGTTTTACTCCATGTACAGACCAAAATTTATGTGATCAAAAAACATGGAAATAAGAAAATGCAGGAGAAATCCAGCTGGGCATACATTCTGACAGCCAGGGGAAAGCACAGTGTAGAAGAATAGTCTTTGCCTGTTTGCCACAGCTGAGGAGCACGATCTCACCTCTGCCCTTCCACAAGATGTCTGTTTAGAGGTTTGCTCTTGAAATGGATGTGCTAGGCAAATGAAATCCATCGCTGTTGCTGCTCCTGGTTTCTCAGGCTTGTGCATTCTCACAGGAAATATTTTCACAGCAGAGCTGCTCTGGAATTCGGCCTTCCCAGCTGGGCTGCCCCTTGCCAGGAGAGCCAGACCTCACCTCAGCTTTTACCACCACGCAGCACCCGCACGGACATTAGACCTTGTGGTGGTGGGGATTTGGGATGGGAAATCCCATGGGTTTCTCGTGTCATTCAATGGCTCTGTGCACTCACTGCGTTCCTTTCTCTTTCCCTTGCCTGGTGAGAAGCAGCTGCCTGTGGTGGCGGCCTGAAAACAATACTTCATGTAAAGCAGAGCTCCTCTCAATCACGCAGGCCGTCCTTTAGGCAAGCGCAAAGAGCATTTGGCAGTCAGCTCTTCTAATGAGAAAGTCATTAAGGAATTCAGTTTGCAAACCACAGCGTATTTCCTCAGACTCTTTCTTGGATAGTGTTCCTTTGTGTGGAAATGCGCTAGAGGTGGGACGCACAATGGTGGGGCAAAATGCTGGACTGTTGTGTAGGCAACAGGCAGTGTGGAGCAAGGACAAAGCCCAGGAGTGGCAGGACAGCCCTGCGAGAGCCACTATGCATGAGCTTGTATATTTGTATTATCAGCACTAAATACTTTGCCAGCCTGGGCCAAGGTGAACCCTGAGTTCAGTCTTGCAGGATAAGCTCTGCTTGATCACAAGGCTTTAAATCACCTGCAGGGAAGCAAGGGACTGGATGTGCTGTGATGGGGGAGCAGCTGGGGAAGATAAACCTGTACATGGCAATCTACTATGTTAGATTGGCAATAGGTTTTCTGGGATGCAACTGAATCAGTGGTGATAGCTGAGGAATGTGGACTCTCTGTTCAGCCTCCTCTGGATCTACAGGAATCTGAGGCACCCGCAAAAGAGACAAAGAGGAAAAATCAGTATAAAAGTCAACTGTTAAAGGCTTAATGTCTTCTACTTCTCTTTGTGATTTGATCTTCACAAATATTTTAGGACTTCTTTTTGAGAGGGTGGTAACTCCTCCAGAGATTTGCCTGACTTCTATTTTACTTCAGAGTATTGCTGACTTCTGATGCAAAACATGTAGCAAAGAGGATTCCCAAGTGTCTTCCTATGTTTTGAAGGATAAAAGATCCTATATGAAACAACAAAATTTTCCCCAAACATCTGCCTGGCTTGACAATATTTCTCACTTCAGGAGGCACTTCACATCTGAGGGAAAAGAAACCAACCTTTTTTAGTTACCAAATGTCAAGAGTTCTAAAAAGCAACAGAAACATGAGTATGGGACTGCTCCACAGTCTCAGGGAGTATCCATAACTGTTTTGTAGTGGTGTCTACGAGCAAGGAGGCCCTTGGCCCAAATGGCCAAGACCTCACTGGGGATTGCCTCATCATTATTAAACACATGTCTGGCAGAGTGATCCTGAAAATTAAGTGTACTGGCAGCCAGAACACATTTCCCCAGAATCCGGTTAGAAAGCTGAAAAATCTCACCAGGGGTGCAGTTTTATGCAGTCTCCTAGCATCTTCAGCATAACAGAAATCAGCCACAACAACCACAAATGGCTCCTTGTCATTCCAGAGAGTTTTGTAAATAAACTGAAAAATTCTTTTCATGAAGAGAGAAGGGAAATTGACTTTTTTTTCCACATACTATGGAGCACCACCAACATTCAAGGATCCAGGAAGTTTAAGCAGCATAGGAACCAAAGGAGATTCTTGAGAAAATTGCTTTAAACACCCCAATAGTGTTGGTGAAGGTAGGGCCAGGTCATGCAATACCTTCTCACATCAAGTTCAAAATCCTACAAGCAAGTACAGATATTGCTTTTAGAATCAGCTGTAGTTGTTCCTAAACACCCAGCCTTCAAGACTATGAATTTATCCTAAAATGTAAACTCAATTACATAATCTCCGTCTTTTTGCCTAGATAAAAAAAAGCTGTTATAGAAGGGTAAGTGATCTATTAAAAGTAGTAACTTAGTAATTGTAGTAACCTAATAATTCTATAACCAGCTGTGTTATGACAGTTGTCAGATTCAGCTACTTGCAAATAAATCATCTGTGTTTAGATAAAAAAGGAGGTGTGACTTTTGGAAAGAGATTATATTTGATGCTCATATATAGAAAATATTTTAATACTCTAGTCCTTCAAGTTGCTGTCATGAAGATCCCCAGCTGATTTTATACTGTTTGTATGGAATGTTGTTTTAGAACTCTAAAAACAATGTTGTCAACATCACTGTGACTCCTTTGACTCTCCAATCTCTTCTCTGATATGCGTGATATCAGATATGCGTGCTGTTTTGGTTTAAAGAAGCAAAAATGTTTAGTGTACAGGCTCATTCTTTGAAATGTTTGGTCTTTCTGCTAGATGGTAACTTTCCATCTCCCATTTTTGTGTTTCTAACAAAGGTCATGAATGCTTAGTCTATCCTGGTGGCAGCAGAGCCTGTACTCCCCACACCCCATTTGCTTCTCCTGTTTTGTTCTCCTAACATACTGGAGACTTTTATTATTGCGTATTACACAGATGCTCGTGTATTTCCAATCTGTATAAGGATCACTCAGCTCATACTGTCAACATTACACAACTACGGTAGCATTTGCAAGTTTCTCATTTCCCACCGGGTCTTTTGAGACCAGAGTTTTTCTCTCAAAGTTTTGTTTCAGAAACCACAGAAAGAACAGCAGGATGTAACAGATTTTACTTTCCATGCCGGGGACTAGGGAGAAGGGTTTAGACAGCAAAAGCCTGTAATCCCATGTTGAAACTATGATTTTCTACTACCATGTTTACAGCATTAAAAAATTAATAAGCCAGACAGCAAGCCAGCCCACTGCCTTGGCGGTGCTCAGATGTGCCTTTGGTCAATTACTTAATATCCTCTCAATTTAATGTATTTTCCTAAGTGGAACTGATCAAAAGTTTGTACTGAATGAAATGATTTCTTTCTGTGTAATGATTAAATTCATACCATACTGAAGCTAACTGGAAGCTCCAAGTATGCTGCTTGCAGTAGAACTGTTCTGGGCTGACACTTGCAAACATTGAAATGGAACATGCCTCTTTAAATTCAAGACTCACATCAAGATTTCAAATCATAGTATAGGTATTAAGGAGTATCAAAGTGCTGGAAAATATCTAAAAGTTGTATTCTATGATTTGTAACAAGGAAAAACTCTGATCTCGCATTTTCATGGATGAAAAAGGCTAACTTCTCCAGGCTGACTGGACCATCCATCTGCCAGTGACACAAAATACTGTCCAAAATTCCAAGTTGAAATTAATGATTAAAATTCTAGGTCTAGCGACCACGTCTCTGCTGCAGTGCTATGTAGCAACACTCAGCAAATGATGATCCAATTGTTTTCACCTTCCCCTCATGTCACTGGGACTCAGGCTAGTTTAAAAGAGAAAGAAGTGAAAAGTTTTTGACTGTAAAATATGGACAGTATGAAGTGAAATCATATTCAACTCTGGTGGAAAACAGACAAGAGTCATCATAACCAATCAGCTTGGACTCACTGACAAAAGTCTTGAGCCCCTAAAGTCTATGGTAAAACTTCTGTGAAGAAAACGGGGTGAGGATAATTTGTTAATCAACATTAGCATAGTCCATGGTTTGGAGCATAGATCTGATTTTTAGAGGGCAGTGTGATTGGATGGCCTGTTTAGATTGGGATTAAGTAATAGGATGGGTGAGATTTAGGTAGGCATCCAATTCCTGAGAAACTGACTCAGTTCAGCAGCTCCGTGTGCCTGGATTTTCCAGTGAAGTAACTATGAATGGCATGTAGTTAGGGCTTGCTTTATCACCCCTTCTTCGTGCTGCCCTCCCTTTGAAGTCTGAGCCTTTCCCTCCCAACCAGCTTCACTGCCGCACACACTGACCCACATGAAAGAAATTTAGTGCTCACACTGAGCATCATTCACTTCCCCAAAACCGTAATGCGTCTGACATCACTGCAGTGACACACAGCAGGCAGTTTACTGTTGAGCTACAGCTGTGCTACAAAGTATTTGAGCTGAATCATTGGGGTGCTGGTGACGAAATCAAGGCCGTCATCCATTTTGTGCTAAAGCAGAGAAATAGTTTGTTTTCTTTGTGGTGGTACACCGCCACTTCTCTGCTGAGGACTTGCACACCAAACAGGTCAGTTGATTGGAAAAGAAAATGAATTAAAATGAATTAAAACTTCTGTTTGGTTTTGGGTTTTGTTTGGTTTTGGTTTTGTTTTTTTTTTTTTTAATCGATGCAACATCTGTAATTGTATGTTTGTTATCCCAAATCCAATTAACTTTTGACAAAGTTTGATATGTCAGTATAACGCTGACACATCACAAAACACTTGACAAAATATTTCTAATTTTGAAGCGTGTCATATTCTAATAGAATTTTATTCCATTAATAAGTGTCTGAATGACTCTAATTTAAGATAGCAATAACAACATTGTAAAGGTGAAAAGGAATTATAAGATTTAGAATTTCAATTTAAAGCAAAAAGAAATTCTACAGTAAAAAATTAAACTGAGGCCACCTATTGACAATATTAGGTAAAGAAAACCAAAAGTTCATAGTCCAAATATTATATAGAAAATCAAGAATTAAATATCTAGAAAACTCTGGGTCATTGTTGAGTCTTATTAAACATTTTATAGTAAGAGCTGCAAAGTCAGTGGTTTTGAAGCGATTTTAATGTTTCTGTACAATAGCAAAAAAATATGAAAAAAAGGCTATTTTGTCTCTAGCCTTAACAGAAAAAAAACCCCCTCACATTTGGAAAGATTAATGGGCAGACTATGAACTATAAATTCTAAGAAGGTCTTTTTAATTTGTCTAATACATTATTTAATATCACTGATGCACATCAAAAGTGACATCTGACACTGTTTATGCGCAATTGAAGAAGTGGTTATAAAAATATACTTTTGTTTAAGTATTTCACTGGTAACAATGGTAGGAGTCACGTCATTTAGGCTGGATTAGAGCAGCATCCTTAGGGTGTGTGTTTAACCTTGCTCTGCACATTCAAGTACAAATTTGTAAGATGCATCTTCCTAACCAAGCTCTCACACAAGCAAATGATCCATTTACAATTTTGTGGCCTAAGAGAGCTGCTTTTTCAGATGTCGGATGCCTTAGCCAGCTTATCCTTAGCATAAATATCCTTAGCACTTTGCAATGTGCTCTGTTGAAGAACATTTTTCTAATAACTCCAGTAATGAGGTAGAGAGGACTGTTCTGTTTTGTTCTGTCATGCTGTTGCTTAATTAGGTTAAGCTGATGCAGGAAGAATGATAGAAAGAGAACCCGTTATTGCAAATAGAACTGCCTAATATAAGTTATACCAACAATTAGTTAGGCTTCAGTGAAAACCCGACATCCTCTAGATATTAGAAAAACATGAAATCACAGCAGTTATTTTTAAAGCATCCAATATGACGAATATTTGGCAGCTCAGCTGGTGGCTAGTGGCTTGCCACCACGCTGGGCTGCCATGAGACAGGGCTCGGATGTGAGATGACCGCAACAACATCACTCAAAATCCTGGGCTGCTGCTGAAAAATTGTGCTAAAAAACGTCACAAGCAGATGCCAAAATGCAGTAAATGAAAGGAAAGACTGAACTGTGCCCCAGAATGAAAACATCCTCCTTAACTGGCTTCTTGACCTCCTGGACTTGCATGAAGCAAGTCAAGCCATTTGTCTCACAGAGGTTGGAAACTGCTACCTCAAGTACCCACCCAAACAAAATGCTCCTGGTGACAGCAACCAAAATCATACTTAAAGGGATCCAGTTCTGGGGTAGAATGATGGACCCAAATACCAACTTGTAATCTGTAGAGCACCAGAGCTCTGCATGATGTTAGAAATCAGGAAAAATTATTGTGATGGTGTCAGTTCTGCACCTCCAAAGCAAAAATGCACACAGTCCAGCACGCATGAAAAAGAAACCATGTGGAAAAAGGTAAAAGGTATAAGTTAACTTTCAGCATCTACTTACTTTGTCTTTCCCTTACAATACCACAGAGTTATGTGCCTTTGAAGAAAGTTAGGGGTTCTTGGATTTGAAGGTTGATAAAATTGGCTGGTTAAAGTCCCTTTCTAGAATTGTACAGTACTAGAACCTACATTTTTAAATCTAGGGCCTCCAGGGAGACAACTAATCTCCTGCCTCATTCCTGTGTATATCCTCTCATTTTCAGAACGGCTGCAGAAGGTGCAGGTGGTCAGAGGTATGAAAATTAATCTTTTTATTCAGAAATCCAGTCAAATAATTGTTACTTTACTTCTAGAGTCAACTTAGAAATCTTGGCTTTGTCATCTTTGAGCTTCAATTTTTTCATCTGCAAAGGAGAAATGATAGCTATCTCTTAGGCTTGTAAAATGTTTAATTCATGGATATTTACAATACGTCCTCAGCTTTGGCTGAAACTTCTGGCTTCCTTGCACACGCAAGCATTCATGAGAGAATCTGTTCCTGGCACCACATTAAACCTTGCTTTATAGAGGGTTCTCTCATATATGCGATTGTTATGGGCACAACTATTGAGTCATGGGTGCAAGTGTGGTAACAATTTATTGTAGTTATTCACACAACGTTTCCATGCACAGATTTCAAAGGCGGACTGAGACAAGTTGAGAAGCCAGTTCTTTTAACTTTCTGATTTCTGCTCTGTGACTGAAGAGATTAGATTATTGGAAAACATGCTATTAGCACTGGCTTGCAGCCAAAGGGTCTGCAATGGATTCTGCAAGGGGTGCTGTACTCACTGTAAATTAAGGAAAAGAGCTGGGTAAGTTACTCCAGCAAGGAATGTTCCCTTTGGGAATTGTCCACAGCAAACGAGAGCTGTGGTTGGTGAGCAAAGAGCAACAGGGAGAAGAAAAATAACAAAAAAGGTCAGAAATTTCAGGGAAATAAAAGGCTCTTTTTCTCCTCTACACTGAGCACTAAGTTAACAAGCTTTAATGTGTCTTGATCTCTTTTATGCTGCTTTCTGCCTACCCAGACTAAATTGGGAAAAAAACCCCATTCAATTACCATGTAAGCCCATGATTAAATTCCTACCCATTTGAAAAAGCACATCAGCATATGGTTACCTACACGCATATGTTGCAGACCCCTTGACTTCAATTAGACTTAAATACCTGATTAAAATTAAGGACTCATTCTTGAATAGAGGCTCTTGTGCTTGGAGCAGACACTTATCTTCCTGAAGCAGGCAAAAGCCTAACTCTTAACATACTAACTTTGAAAATAATGCCTTGAACTTCTCAGTCATTAACTATTTTAAAGTTTAAACATTTCTAGTTTTTAGCTTCTCAATAATTTTGGGCAATTTTGTATTGGAGAGAAAAAAAAAAAAAANATATTTTCAACATAATGACCGTGTTTTCATGGTGTTCCAGAGAGCAAAACCATTCTTCCTTTCTCTTTATTTTTAGAAGATTTGGAAAAAAATTCTCTCCCCAAATACTGCAGAGAAAAGCATAGCTTTGTGAATTCAAAAGACTTATGAAAGGCTTCTAACACCACTTTATTAACTTTTCAAAATTAGTGTTCATACATTTTAAATCATTGCTATTATATTTGTGAGTAAGAATCCTACAGTGCTTGGAGTCAGGATCCCTGTTCCTTTGCATCTCAGCAAGAGACTTAACAAAGATAATAATTGAAGTGCTTTTTTAATATAAAGGTGTTCGACTTTTAGACTACTAAATAGTTTTGTAAGGGGCTACTAGGCTATATCCTCACAGGAAGGCAAACAGATTGCTTTGATTTCGGTAAGGCTCATACCAGTGTCCTATAAAAAGAGAGACTCAAAGCCTGTTCATTAATCTCTAAAGTATCTTTTTCAGCTTAAATCTGTTGTTTGCCTTGTAACACTTTCCATACCAACATCATATGTAACACTCCATATGGAAAAAAGCCAGTACCACAAAGGTGTTCTCACAGAAAATTAGAAAGAGGTGTTCAGAGGCAAGCTCAATAAAAAGGAGGCCAAATGATCAGGGAAAACATTTGCAGTTTATCATGTACATGGGGAAAAGAGAATAAGTATAATTAATGCAAACTATTGTGATTTCAACCATCCTTAAAACCTCTGAGAAAATTATATGATCACATAGCTATAGCAACAGTAAGACTCCGAATATACGTGCAGTTCTGTAGGACTTTTCATCCTGTGGTACTCAAAGCACTTTATAGCAATCAAATTAGATGCAGCTCCATGATGTAAGAAAATGCTTTAGGGGCCATATTACCTTTAACAACACATGTTTGGAGAAGAATGGGAAATGCACTGCCTGTCTGATGGCTGCTATAACCACTCTGAACTGCGACATTTGGGGAACCTCTCAGGCTGAAGCTGTAACTTTTACCAGCAAATCCAGATTGGTTGCTACTGGCCTTATTCTGCTTTATATTGCAAGGAGGAGATGCAACCATCCCAGACCCCATGCCAAAGCAATAGTTCAGTACCAGGGATTAAGAAGGGACAGTGCATCACCTCACTGCTATTTCACCACCTATGAAGATCTCTAAACCTTGAAGTGTCTTGCTGCTTCATGATGCTTGAGAGCTGCTGGTGGCAGGCAGGGCACAGCAATGAGGGACATTGAGATGGCCTCAAGTCTTCACTGGGAGCAGGAACACAGTTTCTTGGTCACAGCATAGGGACAGCGCTGTGTTAGGCCCTGCCCCAATTCTCCTGTAACAACTTTGTAAGTAAAGAACAAGTACGTGAATATTTATCACCAAAAGGCTTTCACTGGCATAGAACAGGGCTGAGCTCAGACATAGATTAGACTGAGGCCTCAGTCAAGCCTGCTCTTAGAGATAAAAAGTATGGTAAAATCTGCAACTAGCTTAGGGGACTGTTTTGTCCAAAATCAACCTTGTCTGAGCATACTTCACAACAGCAGTTCTTTGTCTAGGCAGTAAAAAAAAAAAAAAAAGGCTGTCTGTAACAAATCATTGCCTCTAAAATATCTATGCTATAGTGATATCTACCACTGGAAGTAAAGCTATAACTGACCAAGAGTTGGAAATAGGCATCGGTGAGAATCAACTGCATTAATTAAGATAAAATTCAGAAAGCCATGGTAGATAAAATCATTGCAGTGGTCTCAGGGAGGCAGTATAGTCTCAGTCACATGTATGTTTCAAATCAGAGGTGCGATATCTGTTTACAAGCATGTTTTAGCTTAGCCATAAATTATTGTGCCTGGGAAAGAAATCATTGAGTGGATCCAACAGTTTATGCTGGGCACCTTCTGACATCCCTTGCCACTGTGCCCTGTCTAGGGGCACATGCTGACATGATAGCCTGTTGTTAGCATTTTGCCTTAAGACAGTATCAGCCATATCACAGTTTTCTTACTCACAGTAGGTTATGTTATGCTTATCAAAGTCTGATTATTAAAAAAAAAAAAAAAATTGTGATTTGAGAACAACTTGTTTCACAGGAGATTTCAGAAATTGAATGAACTGTAATTTCCTTATAACAAACTCCGCATTGTTGCCTTATGATGGAAACTGGATATTTATGTCTAGTAAGGTTTCTATGTAGCATATCTGCTGAATCAGTGTAAGCAAACAGATGGTAGGAAACTTGTTGATTTTATCATTATATATTTGTACAGGATGGAGAATGGGAGAATATCAAGAAAGTAATCTTTTTATTTCACATAATTTTCTCTTGTTGTGTCTTAGCCACTTGTCTAATCCATTAGCTTACTAATGTTCCTCTTTCTTGAGGAGACCACTGAGTCTGCCCCTCTACAACTTTTCTAGAGCCTGAGTATCTCTTCTGCTTGGCCTTCTGAAACTCCTATACATGCACACACTGAGGTAAAGAAGAAAATAAATCGCCTTACATGCTACCTTCTTCCCGGCTGTGACACAGAAGCCACCAACTCTGTAAGTCACCCTGATTAGATGAGAGTACCCACCAAAGCAGCACATACCTGCTCAGTAGCTCATACTCAACCCTCCCAGTTGTCCAGGTTGCTTTTATTGATTTCTCCAGCTAAGATCTAAAGTCACTTATAGAAAAGGGTGACTAATTTTGAAAGGCTGGATATGTCTATGAAACCGAGTTGAAAGGATGAGCATAGACTGTTGTCTAGATAACCCAGAAACATTTATCCAAACATTTTATTTGAGGTAAGAGGGCAAGAAATGAGAAGGAGACTGATAGCTTCAACAATTAGATGTGATACTAAGAGGACTGCCTTACATGCATTATTTGTGAGTACCAGACATTTTCACCCTGGGAAAGCATCATAAGTGGTCTGGATAAGCTCCAGGCCTTTTTCTTGTAGGACTTAACCTGTTCAAGGTGGACACTGGAGTCAAATGTTCTATCCAATTTTTACCCCTTCTGTATTGGAACTAATGCACTCTACTCACTGATCACTGACCATAAATAGAGTAAATTTTTAAAAATCTGTTTCGTCAACCTCTGTTTTGTTAGAAAGGTCTGCTATGTTATGCCCGCACATAGACATACCTGCTGTTCACTGTCTTCCTAGAACATAATTTAGTTTTTAAGAAAAAAATTGGCTAACATGTAGATGTGATTATACGTCTTCTTTCATCTTGGTTGCAAAAGCAACCTTTTTAATTCTCAAAATTATGTCCACTGGAAAGAGACTTCTGCTAGAATTCTTCTTTAATATTTCATAATAACCTCCAGAACAGTGTTAGTGTTCTTTCTTTCTCTGCCGCTAATATCCTACTGCACAGAGAACATTTAAGATACTGTATAAACAGGAAAATTTTGGAATACAAGAGGAGTTTAAAAAATCCACTAGACCAGAACTATTCTTTTCCCCTGTAACACATTACAATTCCTGATACATTTTGAGGTGGAATAGGACTTGATGGTTTGTGTTTGCTTTTTTTTTTTTAATGGGGGGGTGGGGAGGGAGGGCATATTTTTGGAGCAGACCAGAGAAAAACAAAGATGTCTTAACAGGGACTCTGAGTACTCTTGCGGCTTTATACGGATCATTTAAAATACATTGGTCAGGGTAACACACAGCCCGTTGGTGTCTGGAAGATTTGCAAGCATGGTGCACACTCTACAGAATGCTGTCTCTGTGCTGATATTTGTAATGATAACACACTGATGCTCAAATTACACTGTGCTCTGGTTGCTGCCTTCTGTCTTGCCCTTTCTTACAAGCGGCCTAGAGGCAGGACTTTCATATGCATTTGTAAAAGTCTATAGCTGCAAACATTAATAAGAGCTATCACTTAGGAGCAGTTACTTACACTTTGTTTAATCTCTAATGGATTCTTCTAAATATTTACAGTAGAACAGTTGTCAGACCAAATGCTGGACATTACTGGCAGCTTCCCAGCAGCCAAAAAGGAAAGAGAGAAGAGAAGAGAAGAGAAGAGAAGAGAAGAGAAGAGAAGAGAAGAGAAGAGAACCTACTTGTTACATTCTTCTGTGGGGTTTTAGTAAGACAGGTTCTGCACTGAGTAGCTTGGTGGCACTGAGCAAGAATGGTCCATAGGTTCATGCACACCCCAGCATCAAGTTGTGCTTCAGCCATGTAAAACTGCCTCTATTCTTGTTTATCTTGGGGGAAATGACTGTTTGACTGTTTGCTTTGCGGACACTGAAGTAAATAAACTGTATGAAAGGCCAGTGGCTGCTACAAGAGGTGGAAGAGCTCCAAGAATTGCTTGGGGACGTCAGCATAGCACCTGCTGTTCACTAGGACCATCTCTTAGCTGGTAGATCTGGAACCTGCAGTATTTCCCTGTTGTTGTGGCTCCCTGACACACGTTGATATGGACTTTAAAATAAATAAAGCTAATACTGTGAGGCTGAAAAAGAGCCCTTGGTGGGCCTCATCTCCTCAGCCTATGAAGTTACACTGGCTCTGGTAAGAACAGGGTATGTGGTGTGAAGAAGGTGTGGAAGAAGATCAAGATGATGGGCAGCAATAGGAGCCTGTGGCTACTCGGAGGGGCCATTGTGCCAGCAGCTGCTGACTAGCAGATCACCCACCAGGCTGTCCAGCTGTGTCTAACAAGTGGGATCTTGGGCCAGCAGGAGGAGGGGACAGTGACTGCATCTCTGCTTTACAGCTGGCAGAAGTGCTGGTACATGGGAGGGGGGGCTGAGACATGAAGCACTTGTGTGTCTCACTATCCCCCACTGTGACACAGCAGGTCTGTACTTGCACAAAAAGGCACCAAGGATTGTTGTCTTTCTTAGGAAAAATTTCCATTAACTTTAAAATGAGAGCCTTGCATGAATAAGCATCTATGAATTTACCCGGATATATAAGTTTTCTGTAGCATTTGCTATTGTAAAGGACTGTCCTAATTTTGAGATGTGTGTGTGTCTGTGTGTATGTGTGTATGAATGCATGTGTGAGAGGGAGAGAACTCTCACTGCCTACAACTGTTCTGCCAAGATAAACTTTGGAGCATTTTATAAATTAACTCTGCTCTATGTGTTTATTTTTCTTTTGGAGATTCTAAAAAGAGACTGCTCAGCCCATCTTATTAGGGGCAGCACATTTTTCTAAAGAGAAAATAAGTTCCGACTCTGCACTGGAAAGTATTTGCTATTTTCAGCGAAAAGTATTCTTTCCTTCTGACCTGGCATATTAGATAAGATTTATATTTCTGACCTGACATTAGGTAGTTAAGATTTATTCTTCTATATTAACTTTACTGAGCTTGCAAGCTATTCATTTACAGCATAGGGAATATATTTATGGCAGAAGCAAAGAAAGTTCACTACAAAGTAGTAAAATATGTTATTAGGAGTGTCCCGTAGACTGATGAAAATTGTGAGTACCCTTGCAGCTGGCTCCCTTCTGACTCTTTTTTCCTTTGTTATTTCAACTTTAAAACTTGAATTTGAAGTCAGTTTCAATGGCAAATAACTTAAAAGAGTCCAGATGATTCTAATATATCCACATACATGTACATACATTTGTGCTGTGATTGAGAGGTGTGGGGAAGGGGATAACAAGTGACTTGAATTCTCTCCGTGTTCTGCTGGCAATGACCCAGGCATAAGTAACATTGGACCTCACTCTCCTGCCAATATAAATCAGGAGGAACTCCACTGGGGCATAAAGCTGGTGTGTAGTGAGCGCTGAATCAGATCTGGAGCTTTTCTCTATCCAAAGGTGTGGACCTAGGCAATCTGTTAATGTCCAATTGACTTAAAAAGGGGAACCGCAGACTATGATGGAAACCTGGAAGCACTTCAAGACTCTATAGGCAGAAAGTTGGAAAGCTAGGGGCCTCCTATTGAAATCAGTGGCAAAACCTCCTATTAACTTCAATAGGAAAAGAATCAGGCCCTAGAAATGTCTGGAAGCCAGAGAATTGCATGGCTCAAGAAAAAGGTAATAGAAGCTGATGACTTGCACCAATAAATCATCAATGCAAACCTGGCCATGCTTGGTTTAGACTCAAAATTGCTTTCATCTGATGTTTGTTTGAAACTTTTTCATTGTAAAACCTTAAAGAAGAACTGGCAGCTGAGAGAGCTGTCTGAACACGAGGCCGGCGGCTGGACTGGGTGCGGTGCCTCCTCTGCCCCTGCGTCATCGGCGGGAGTCCATCTTAAAGAGAGGCAAGAAGCACTGGCCTGCCTGTAGAGGCAGCAGCGCTTGCACTCTGCTGTGAACCAGAGGATTTCTATTTCAGAAACTTTCAGGCTAACTCTGTAAATCCACTTAGACTGAATATACTGGGGGAGGGGGGTTATGGCTCCACAGCAAGCCAAGAGGAGGAGTAGATATTTCCATTTGTGGACATGATTCAACTCCTGTCACAAGAGAGAACAGAGATGTGCAGAGCTTTGAGGAATTAAATGTGTTGGAGAAAGGGCTTGACATAGGGAAAGTTGGAATCATCAGACATTACAAGAGCTGGGAATTGCTTATAGAGTGCAGTGAGCAGACCTGCACTCTATATTGATTGCAGTTCAGCTGAGGAACTCTGCTGCCCATCCTGTCTGCAACAATGCAGCTGAGGAGGAAGATTCTACTTCTGAACAAACTTCTATCTGTAAGTTGCACTGAGTCAGCTCCCTGCCACACATCTTGATCATCCCTGATAAAGCGGTGTGGAAAAGCACAACGTTGCGGAGGGGGCTTTCTTCCCTCCTCAGTATTCCTGAAAACAGTGCATTTTTTCTGCTGGTCCTTAAAGGGGAGAGCAGTACACTAACTGGATGGATAGTTTGGTATCTGTGTTTGGTGAAACAGCCATAGACACATTTTATGTCAGCTGAAACATTCAGAATAGTTCTCCACTTTACAAACTCCACACTTTATATTCTTTTATTTGATAGACCTCAGGGCTACATTCTCTGTTACTCTATGCAAACCTTCCCATCCTTCCTTATGTCTGATACAGGCTCCAAGGATTCACATCTTTCTGTACATGCAGAGATTCATGTCTTGTTTTTATAATCTGTCTCTGTAAATCAAAGAAGTTGTTCACTGCTTCTTTCCTCTCACCAAGCACCCAACTGCTATCATCAAGTCATCACACCACAGCTCAAGGCCATCCTTTCTCTTTCCTTCATTTCTCCCCAAAACCCTAGTCTCAGCAACATAAGTTGCAATAATTTGTAATTGAAAGGGAAAAGTATGCTGAGGAAGAAACTTGCTTGTGGATACAAACAAGGGAGTGATGGTGAGAGAACACTAAAAACGGGTTCCTTTGGGGGAAAAAAAAGAAATTGCTAAGAAAATGAGAAAATAAATATTTAAAAAATTGATTTGACAAAAGGCACATTATTGTACATCCTATATGTCAGATGTATGAACACGTGTGAATTCTGGTGTGTCTGTTCTGGTTCAATGCATTCACCTGCTAGTTCTCATTTCCAGTAGGCTAGGGATGGATTCATGTGTTGAATGGCTTATGAGAAGGACATGTATTAAATCTGGCAGGCTAATGAAGCAGATCTAGACTTATTACTTCCTCTACCACTTGCCACTTCAGAAAATGCAACATTTTGTGCCTATTCCTGTGCTCACTTATGTAGCTAGTCTGTTCTGTTGCATGCTCTCATTCTGTGAATTACTTCAGGCACTAGTTTGAGAGATAGCACTCAGGTTCAATATCTGTAGGAAGAGAGGGAAGGCAAAGAAGGAAAATGCTCAGGAATACACAGTGCTGGGCAGGATGTATAAGTACAGCATGGGGAAAGCCATAAAAATATCTCTCCTACACTTTTAAGTGGCAAATTGCAACTGTTCTCTGACAAAACACAGTGGAATACCCTCATGTCCAGTACCAGCAACACACAAAGAGAATTGCAGACTGCATTTCTGCTCCTTTTCTTGGTGATTGGCAACAAAAGCCTCCCATTTATCATGTTTTTTTTAGTAGCCTGTATAAACATTTAGGCTGGATTCTGTGCACATGCAAATTTTATGCTGGCAGGGCTCTGTGAGATATTTGTTTCCTGACATGAGCTATAACTAGAAACAGAATCAATCCCTTAACCTTTGTGACGTGTTTATTCTGCCTAAACCATCTCCCATTAAAAACAATGCAGGGGCTCTAACTAAAAACCTTGGGTTAGTATGGCATGTGCCTTATGATCGTGACATATCTGTTGATAAAAGAGAGGAATATTGTCTTTCCTTACACGTGCACAGATGAAGTTACAGAGGTGTGCCTATATGCATGGCCAGTCACAGGAACAGTAGCAGCAGTGCTGCTGCATTGTCACTGTGGCAAGGGAAGACTCTTTTTCACTGGCACCACCAATTTTCCCTGCCCAGAGCATAACCTCTGGAGCATCCTCTTCCTTCCAAGGGGCTATGTAAAGTTCCCAGTCTAGTGATACAGGTAATTTGAAAAGCAAGGAAGGTTTCATAACCAAAAAGGGAAGGGTCCATATAACTTTCTGGTATGGTTTTAAACATGCTGAGCACATCAGAAAGAAAAGAGGGTCCCCTACCAAGTTTCCCAGGCAATTTTTTGTTGTTCTTTCATTTAGCATTTGGTTTAATCCATATTATTTTGTTTTCCATGACAATGGAAGGACAGTGATGATAAGGACAGTGGGAGAAGAGATGGAGTTTTCAGACAAACCAAAGGGCTCCATGTGGAGTTAAAAATTTCTATCTGAGGTTACCAGCATGCATTTCACCTATATTTTAAGAAAACCTCAAAGTGAAAATGCTTTAATTCTTGCTTGTGTTGATGTGAACTTTTGTGTATATATGGGAAAGTAGATTTACAGGCATAGATATTAATGTGTAGAGGAGAAGGGAGAGATGACAAGGTATGAGTATGAGTTTTTCCAATTCTGGGACAACAGCTATAGGGTCAGGGGGTTCCAGAGAATTAACTATATAAGCCAGAGAATGTTTCTGTAGGAGTCAAGGAAGATGAGATTGAAGATTCTACTTCTGAATAAACGCTCCTATATGCAGTACTGCAATTTCTGTGACTGATCTCTTTTGAACAAGATGTGTCCAAGGTCTCTGCATACTTCCAGATGGAAAACACAGGCTCTTTTTCCTGTTCCCAGAAGTAACCACAGCCAGTCATGGAACCAGACTAGAAAGCTCAACCAACAAGTTTCATAGATGAATAACTTACTTTTCAAGAAACTATGCAAGGTTTCAGAAAGGATTATGGATTGGCTTTCAGAATGCATGGTGGTCTTTTAGTGGTAGCTATGCTTAGAATCCTCCTCTCTCATATGATCAAGAAAGTATGGAAATGCAAGAGAAGGCTACTCTTTTGATTAACCTATTTTATCCAGACTCAGATGTGATTTATCTTGAGGGAGAAATTAACTTCTCTGCTCACTGGGTAGTTGGAAATGATGTGGTTTCAGAAAGAAGTGAATAGCAGCCAGTCCTCATCTTAAAAGGGTACAGTTTACAGTTTCCTTTGTGGCCAGACAGACCATGGACACCAACAGTAAGATTCCCCCACTCTGATCACTCCACACTCAGTGCTTCTAACCTCCATAATACTTGGGAAGATTTGTGTTTAGTAGAGCATCCAGGTACAATATGTAGATACCTTAAATGAAAGCCTGTTTGAAATTTCCCCCATAATTTTCACATTCATAGAGTGATTGAGACCACACAACCATAATACATGTCACTGCTTGTTAGGTGTACTGAACTTGGAGTTAGTAATGTGGCAGCTTACTTGCTCTATGTTTGAAGGAAGCTGGGGCTTTAAAGCACAATTAGTATCTTAGTTAATTACTCAGATGAAAGAACATGTTACCCAGTCATGGAAGAGAATAAGCACTTTCAAATCTTATTGATTTTGTAGGTTTTTAGCAGAAATAAATTACTCCATTGGAGAAAAATGCAATATTTTTGTCCACAGTCTGTCTAGGGGAACTTGTTTTTTATGTTTATCTATTCCTGAAAAATGACTTTGGTCTATTCTTCAGAAACAATGTATCACCTAAGCAGAAATAAGGATGTCCTTTTGCTGACATTCACTTCAAATTGAATCCTACTGACAGATTTTTACACATCTGAAATTTCTCTTCATTGGTAGCTTAAAAAGCATATTTAAATAGTTTCATTCCTAAAGTCAGGGCCTTGATCTTAAAAATACTTGTCTAGGACATAGCACATGTTATAAATTCTACACTCTCATACAGAATTTTGCTTTCCCTTTTAATACGCCCTCAACTCTGAAACTTGTCAATTGCCCAACTCTTCGTAAAACATAAACACAAGAGACAAATGTGTGATTTCATTTTGGACTGCAAAACAGAAATTGTTATGTTTTTTTGGGTTTTTTTTATCACGTATCAAATATTATATATTTGCTTTCCAGGCCTTCAGGATCTTGTCTATTAAACATCTGTGGCCAGCCTGCCCAGGACAAGGAGGTCTCATTTCAGCTGATTATTTTTAGTTCTGTGTTATACTAAAACTTTCTGGAATCTTCATCCATCCCCATGTGTTTGCGAAATACTTGCACTTAACATCTTCTGACTCTCATATTGAATAAACAGCCTTTGCTCCCACTTTTCTATTTGGGAGGGCTAGTTCTTCATTTGGCAGTAACATCAAGTAGAATAACACCAGCAACTCATTATTCAGTGGCATAGAAAAAAGTGAAATTAACTATGAACATTCTAGGAAAAGGAAACAAGGTTATGAAACGCTTGCCGACACTGGTTTGTGTAATCTTCATGAATAAGCAACTCAATAACGCTGGGCAAGTGTGCGTGGGAGGCTCGCTCTGGAGAAACTGGCTGTCTTCCTCTCTCTGACCAGTTGAGCTGTTATGATAAAAAATGTTGTTGCTAAAGAAACCTGTAATAAATCCTAATGGGAGTATTGCACGTGCTGATAACATACATAAACTTTGTAAACATATTAAAGTGTCGAGTTTTAGTAGCTCTGTTTCATGTGTACGTTCATAAAAGTTTTTCAAGGAATGCAATGGAAATCTTGTTCCACCAGCTGGTTGCTCCTACGATTCTGGTTCATGTGAGAACCTTGTCTTCCTTCCCCTTGAAACAGAGCCTCACCCTGTAGGGAAGCTGAGTTAAAATATCTCAAGCCCTATCTCTGCTGTGACTTCCCATGAAAACACTATCACCAGTGAAGCTGTGTACCCAGGGACTTATTTGGGGAGAAGTGGGTGAGATGAGCTGGTGCTTGGTAGAGGTTTTATGCTGTTCATAACATCCCTGCTTTGTGTCGTGATGTACTCCATTGACATCTCCATCAAAGTACAGCTGGCAGCTCTGAGAAAGATATTTCAGTTGCCTTTTAGTAAGTGAGAAGAGTTGCATGCCAACAAAAGGGACAAAATCCAACATGCTGAACTAAGGAGCCTTAACCTGGTCTGAAAAGATGCAGTCAGAAACTGTATCAAATCCTGGATCTCCAGGGAATTTAGATGTCCTGGCACTACTACACAGCACTGCAAACCAGTATGTTCTTTAACACAAGAAAGGTGAACTCACTCTTTCCTTCTGAAACACACCAAGGAAGGAGCAGCAGCCTTGATGCCCCTTAATGTATCCAAAAGCTTAGCTGCTAAAACATTTGACCAGGAACTGAAAACCTAAGCTAAATTAATTGTCCCATATAGCATGATTGTAGCCGATCTGTAGTGATATGCTCTAATAAACTGATGATTTTTCACCTAGATTTGCATGTAATCTCAGGTCATTGCTGACACCAATTTTAGTTTGCACAGGAAAGGCAAGGGCCTGAGGGCTGGGTATGGAGCAGGAATGCATGTGACTTTATTCCATTGTCATGTGACTTTATTCCAATGTCAGTAAGCAACCATCTGCAATATTGTGTGCTCCATGTGGAGGAACTTTATGTTGAAATATTTATTATTTGTCTATAATATTTATTCATTGCAATTTTTTAACACAGGGCTACTTTAAGAGAAAATCTCAAAGTCTCTGCAAGAAGGGACCTGAGCTCAAAACGATGCTTAAAGCCAGTAAGATAAAATATCATGTTGGAAATAACAGAGCATCTGAGAATGGTCCATGTGTCAAGGGTGAGGTAGAAATTAAGCATTATTGAAGGTGAGAAACTCATATTTAAATCCTGTCCCAGACACACCTCAGTCACCTTATGTCCTGTACTTGGATGTGAGCCTTTCTGTGTTTGCCCTTGCACTTTACAGGAAGCCACAGGAATCACACATCGGTACTATCCCAACATCTATCAATGACCTCCTGTTTCATTTTACAGTGCCCCAAAATCTTCTCTACCCTGCAGAAAATATTAAATATCTGAAATCCCATCTAGGACCTTGCAATTTTAAACATGAAACCTGTCAGGATGTAATACTGACACACATTAAGAAGCTTGAAAGGATAAAGTTTATAGCAGCACCATGAGAACTTGGTGTAAACCTGTGGTTTGGGGTTTTACTTTTTTTTTTTAAGTACTACTATAAGCATTCCTTTATGTTCTTCCTCCCAATTATTCTGTTATGTGGAGCCAAAATATCAGTGCAAGGTTGGGGTGCTGCTTCAAGCTGGCAGGAACTCAGTGCCACTGCCACAGCCACAGGCTCTCCCAGTTCAGCTCTGGTCCTCATAGGTGAGATCTCGCCTAGAGCAAGATGTGTTTTGTGGTTCCTTTACTTCAGTGGCTGCTATGCTTGATCACAGGAGTAAGTAACACCAGCATTTTAAAATGCAGGGTCGATAGCTCATAATCTAGAAACTGAAATACACAAAAATGTTCATTAGTCAGCTGTCATACAACTGCAGTAAAATCATTCCTTAAGTAGCACTGCTCATCACAATGCTCTGTACTAACAACAAAATTAAGGTTCAAGTACTCATTGATAAAATCTGTTAGATTTAATTAAGACAAAACATCTAATTGTAATCATTCTGCTGTCACCAAAAACTCAGTTATTCAATTATTTATAAAAAAGTCGGAGCTCTCGTCTTTTTTTTTTTTTTGTTTTTTGAGAGCCATAGCATGATTTGCACAAATAAATGTTCCCTGAGTACTTTTTTCTGAAGCATTGTTTGTGGTGATAGCAGACAGACAGACTTTTGTATAAAAACATACGTGGCTTCAGCTGCCTTCTGTCATCTGATAAGATTGCTTTGTTCAGAATTATTTTGGTTAAAACATTGGCAAAGTGATTTTGAGTAGTTCAGACTCCAAAATTAGAAGTGAGACAAAAATATTATTTTTTATTAGCTTTTGTATCTCCTCCACCAAGCTTTCGCAACTTCTAATTTAATTTTGAGCAAAAGGGACATTTCACTGCAGGGGAAAAATTGTTCTTAAGAACATCCATAGTTTTAATGGAGGAATGTTGCTAGTAGTCACTGTCTATAAATGATTGAGTATGAAATGACAGACAGCTTGTTAATGTTAGTGATAAAGTGTAGTGGTCAAGCCAGCATACTTGCTTTGTAAACCAGAAAGCAAAATGAGCATACTAAGCAAGAGAAAATGAGTAAGCCTGACTTTTGAGTTCTAGCTCAGATTTTATCATGTATAACTTGCATTGTCTCCAATGAAAAATTTATAGCAAGAAGAAACAGTAGAATGGGGATTGGCAAAGGCTTGGTACACTAAGGGCAAAGCTCAAAAGGAGAAATTATTCTCAGTTAATTTGTTTGGCTTCAGCTGCCTCAAGAGGTGGAAGTAGTAAAATAGTTATACTTTTCACATGGTTAAGAAAGAGACTGTCTCCCAAGCAGCTTAAGTATCATAGTTTTGAAAGGCAAGAGGCATGGTTTTATCCTCTTTAGAGGTTGTACATATTTTAATCGTGTAATTTTGCAAGTATTTGAGTATGTGATTTCTTCCAAACTCAAAACATATCCTGAGGTCCTGCAGAAAAAGCTCCCTCCAGCTCCAGCGTAGTCCATAGTACTTTCTCCACTGAAAGCAAAGGAGGCAGGTTCAAGCTCTAAAACCATCTCACAAATAATAGCAATATTCTATTCTGTCTGCAGAGAGAAATAGGACTTCATGTATTTTCAGGTATACCATCCTACATCAGTGTCTTTCAGAAGTTGTGGTAATATGTGTGTTTAAAGTCTAACATGAATTTATATAAGAAATGTCTTCAGCAGGTCATAGAAAAAAAAATTGAAATCATCACCCTTTCAGATGTGAGGTATGAAATGGGAACTGGTCAGTAATGTCCTTTAGCCTTCTGGGATAACAACACTTTTTGTTCCACATATGCTGGTACGATCAGGCACAGATTTACATACGTATAGAGTTATTTAAAAAAAAAATAACATAAGCAGTCTACGCCTACCATGCCTCTAAAATTTTCAGCGATTGGTAGTGATTTCCTGATATTTAATTTTTTAAGATACCACTAAAGTGAGATATGTTCACAGTTTAGGACAACATGATGGAACAGCTTCTGCTTCCAGTGACTGCAATAGGAATTTTACCATCGATTTTCAAATGGACAAATTGTCATCCAAAAAATGAGAAATATAATTTCATTGCAAAAAAAAAAAAAAAGGACACACTTGTTACCAGCAAAGTATTTACCCTCACAGTGCTAATATGAAGATATCACTGAAAAAAATTATCCGCAGCATACAAACACTTTGAAAGAGAACTAACAGTAATTCAATCTGGCCCAAGGGGGGGCTACTTGATGGCTGCTTGCTTGGCTAACTGCTTTAAACTGTACTGAGATACAAAATTATTTATTTTTTTTAAAAATTGGTAACAACATCTATATTACATACCAGTTCTGTAGTACTGCCATCTGTGATGTGCCAACCCTAAACATACATGTAGATATCAATAATATATACAGGTGGTGAACTATTAAAAGAATAGCTTCTACAATTAAGTGTTATTTTAACTAATAATGTAATACCTTTTTTCTTGCTGACATTCTACCTCCATGTGAATTACACCCTGCTCAAGAGTATAAAAAGACTGAAGATATAATTTTACCAGTTGGTGTTTTGTCAGTATTTTCCTAGATTGATTTAATTTATATGGCTATCTATACAAATGGACTGTTAAACACCTCCCTAATTTTGAGTTTGTAAGTAGCTGAATGCAAACCAAGCCAGAGATGCAGAGTGTTTGCAGAATGGAGTCCTCCAGTAGTAATTGTGACCAGAAGCAGATGCTGGAAGACCTGCAGTCCCACATCAGCAGAGGAATGGAGAGAGGAGCAATGGAAGGCAGGCAGGCAGGAAAGAAGGAAGGAAGATCAAGTATCCTGGACATGCTGTACAGAATTTTCTATCATTTTGCTTATTCTGCTTTTCCAAATTTAGTCCATGGCTCACTGCTAGTCCACAGGGTAATGGTAAATGGTCTGCTGGTCACTCACAGACCCGCAGCAAATAATACTTCATTTCTGTCTATTAGAAGGTCAGTGAGAGATGTACATAACTGTCAGTACTAAGTTTTGGGGATCAGTAGTAGCCTGCAGAGCCAAAATATTTTGGAACTATTGACTTGATCCTTTTTCCTTCCTAAGCAAACTGCAATCACTGGCCAATACACAGAAATTCTTATTTATTGATATGCTAGTCTATACTCAGTCACGTATCACTCTGTCCTGTAAGACTCAAACAAGCAACTTTGTTAATCTTAATTGCTCTTATCAGAATAAACCCACAAATATCTCTGCTAATGGTATGTTTGCTTTTAAACTTTTATTGATTGTGTTCTACGTCTAATTCTGGATCGGATCATCTGTCTTCACTTTGTTGTTGACTTCAGAGAAGTTTTATCTCTCCACATCCAATTATATCTTTACTACTGATCATGGGACAGAAATACAGGATACCCCAACTAGAAAATTCAGTAGTAGTTTGGAGGGCAAAAGGATTGCTAACTAGACATTTCTCATAGTAAATATTTCTTTGGCAATAGATATGAAATAAGTAATGCTTCAGGACCAGATCATTCTGATGGGGTAATTTAACAAAGGAACCTCAATTTACACCAGCTGGGAGTCTGGCATGGTGTATTCTGAATTAGTCAGTTCAGATTTTATAATTTCTTTATGTTAAAATATATAAGTCTACAATATAATACATAGAATGGAGGACTCTGAAAATAACCAAAACAAAGTAACATGAGTTCACTGACTGCTTGATGGGAAGCTATTTGAAAATACGTATGTTAAAGAGAAATTTAAAATTATTTCCCTAGAAATGTGCTTATGATATAAAGGGACTATCTGAGCAAAAGAAACAGAAATCCGGGAAAAGCCTTCCACCTAGTAGATGACTTTGGCAGGTGTCTTCGTTATCTGCACACTATAATTTATTTCAAGTTGGACTATTCACTAACAGCGATTCATGGGTTTTTAAAGCCAAAGTGATTAGTGCAAGTGATTGTAACCACTTTTATAATAACTTTCATAAACACTCACTCTCTAATTTTTTGCTTCAAGCCAAGTAACCACTATTTATACCAAATCACGTTTTACAGCCAGGTGGATTTGAAGACCTAGGCCAGTAGACAATGTATAGCATGTCCAGGTGAGGTGTTCTGAAAAGCTTTTTGCCTTCACTGCCGAAATAATGAGCCAGATTTCCATTATGACCCCCTAGCTGTAGTTTTCCAGCCGCTTTTTCTGCTTTGAATTCATCTTAACTCTTGCATTTTAACCATAAAACTTTGAGCAAGTGCTCGGTACCTTCTCCACGGTGTACTAACCAGCTAAATATTCGCGGCCAACGCTTCCGCCTCCATTTCCCGAAAGTTACCCTGCTATGCAGGTTGTCTGAGGACGGACGAGGTGGGTCGGCGCTCTCCTGGGGAGTGCAGCGCGCCTG